>JAOVVI020013600.1:0-11795 GCA_028571085.2 Nepenthes alata | reverse complement strand
CAAAATTTTAATCTTACCAATTAATTATCTAAGGATTTATTAAGTTATTCATTCAATCAGCCCATAAAAGGTTATGATTACGTTTATCATTTTATTTTTCTACTTGTCAATTCAATTTTAGGGTTCAATAAATTTAAGGATTACTAGTCTAATTTAAATTCTAAACCTAGTTAAATTATATGAACAAAGGGGGTTGAAGTGATCAAACCAGTGTGACTGTTTACTAAAAATATAGGTCTCAATAAAGTCATAAAATCATATATAATGGCCGATGCCTGATCAGTGCCAAAAAATCAAAAAAATTAATAATCTGATGATATAAGAGTCAATGACATAACTTATAGTGAACAACGATTGTAATTATAATAGTTATAATGTAATAAAATTTATTATCCGGTAAGTTCGACCCACATGAAAGGTATAGTGATTTTGATACTATCTCGGAAAGAGATTTATTAAAATAGACATATTTATAAAAATATAGACTACATGTATTTGGACATTCATTTAATAATGTTGGTGGGCTTAGCTGCATATTTATGCATCTAATTATATATTTATTTATTTTAAAATTATTAAAAATAAATATAAATTTTATTATATTTTAATTTTATTCTGTCCTTTTTCTCTCCCCATAATAAAATATAGTTTTAATATAAATAAAAATATATATTCTTTAAAAAAAATACCAAGCCTAGCGGCAAATATCTAAAATGAAACAAAAGAAGGTCGGTTGAGCAAATATAAATGTATGCGGGGGTCGTTTGGCAAATTCGACATTCATTTCGACGCCCTAACCTAACGAAACAAAGCCGGTGAGGAGCAGCAGTTCCGCGTTTCGTAATTCCTCTCTGATCACGTCTGAATTTCTCAACCACTCTCGATCGTCTCTCCCCACCTTTCTCTCCCAAGTTACGGTTCCAATCTTTGATTATCAAATCTATAATTGCATTTGTCACTCCATGAATTTCAAGTTTCATTTTCCTTCTCCATTTCCATTTCAAGCAAGAAGAAATTGATCGTCCAAAACCCTAATCTTCCGTTTTAACTGCTTAAAATTTACACTCGTTTACGCCTTTCTTGATAATTCCGCTTTCACATACTTCTTTTTGGATCATTTTGAGTGCAGATTGATTGGGAAATGATATATCTTCGATATCATAATAGGCCCTTTTGTTTAACGCCCACTACTTTGCTTCTAATCGGCAGATATTAAGCTGCGTAGAGAATTTTTTTTTTCCTTGTTTGTTATCAGTCGTGTGTATTTCGTTATTATTGAATTCTAGTTCGTTTGGGTTAGATTGCTAGTTTTACGATGAATCACAATATGAGAGGTCGTTATCCGCCGGGGATGGGCGGAGGCCGAGGCGGCAGAGGTGGCGTAGGGTTTGGAGTAGGTGTAGGCGGTGGAGATGTGAATACTATCTCTAATTTTCAAGCGAGGAATTTTCAGCAGCAGTATGTGCAGAGGAATGCGCTGCAAAATCAGCAGCAGCAGCAGCAGCAACAAAACCATCTGTGGTTTAAGAGGAATCAGCTAGGGATGGAGTCGAGTGCTGATGTAGTCGAAAAGACAGTCCAGTCAGAAGCGGTCAACCTAAGGTAACTTCTCCCCTCCCCCCTCTTGGAATGCCCCAGTCACCATATATATAGGGGAAACGAAGAAGTTCTTTGTTGTTTTGCGCAAGATTTATCTTACATGGCCTCCTTATGCAACTTTCGGTACCTTCTTGAATGTGCAGGGTTCATCACTGTCATCTTTCATTAGAGTGCTTGTTGTTATTTATAGGATTATATGGGCCTAAAGTACGCAGAAATGCATTTGAAATGGTTATATGTTGAGATTAGAACATCTATGGTTAGGAATTCTGTAATTTAATGGAAAGACGTTAGCTGGCATAGCTTTCCAATATGGAAAATAGTATCTCATCACTGAACAATGGAGGGACGGTGATGTTGCCAGTTATTGATCTAGGCTGAAACAATGATGGTCATGGAAAGATGTTAACTGCATGTTTGAAGTGTACATGTCTCGCACGGCAGATATCATCTGAGGCCTGTTACTTTAGAATACCTCCGGGATTAACATTGCTATAATAGTTGTTAATGGTAGTTTAATTTCCAGACTCCTCATAATGATATCTAGCTGTGTTATTCATCAAGTTGGTAAGTTTGGATGATAGCTATGTCTCATCATAATAATTGAGCTGCTTGAGCATGGTCTACATGGGACAACCTAGTTCTTATTGGCTATAAAGAATAAATGTTGCATGGCCAAGTAAGTTGCTTACAGGAGGATGGAATGAATACACATTATGTATATACTGTCTTCAGTGGCATCTTATGCCACTATTTAGGCACTTCTTTAGTACTGATGGAAAGAGGGATATCAATTTGCACGCTAGCTTACTGCAGATAACTATGAGTCTATGGCCATTTTGAAGTGTGTCTTGATGAGATGAATACATTCTGATGTGCCAGAAGGGAGAATGTTGATGCTGGAAAGAACCTTTATAGCGATGTTACCAAAGTGGTTAAGATTCATTGATCCCATTAGCTTAGGTATGGAACAGATCTGGTTAGGATGAATTTGATGTTTTTTTTTTCCAAAAAATGTGACTGCTTTTTGGATTTTATCCTTGACAATTTAAACCATATGAATATGGATGAAGCTTAATACAGACACACCGATATGCTTTCTCGTGAAAAGTTAAGTGTTTATTTAAGTTTGGTTCAAAACAGACATGAAATGCACAATCAAAGTTAAGTAACTAACTTGACCAATTAAGTTACTTGGGTTTTGTAGAGCTAAAGTTATTATATATGATGAATTAGGTAACAATGCTTGCAATAATAAATATTTTCAAATATATCAAATTTGATGCATACTTGGATCCGACTTCGAACAGATTCGGATTCGTCTGGATTGTTTGAACCTGCTCTGTTTGCCGAGTTCGAATCCTGCACACCACTAAAACGAACAAGATGTCAGTGTGTCGGCGGGATGTCGTCCCACCGAAAATATTACGACGCTCAAGTCAGTAAAGCCTTCGAAATTAGGGAAGTTAGTGCTGAAAAGCAAGAGAAAGGGGGAGAGTTGGTTGGTCGAGAGTGCTGGCTTGTCAAGGATGTGAGCAATCGCTTCCTACTCACAGGCTCCGGGAAACGATGTTCCGAAAGCGTGGAAGCTTCCGGGAACGACTCTTGGAAAGCCGATTAGGTCTCTAGGAAGCTGGAGGCCTCTGGTGGGATCTGAATGTCTGAAAGAGTGGAAGAGACGATGGGTCTCCGTCCAGTATAAGCAAGAGCTTGGGTACGTGAGAGCTTGACTGTAAAAGCTCGTCTCAGTACGTAAGCGTTCGCATGCAAGAGCTTGTCTGCTAATCAGAACGTGTCAGTAAGAACGTATGAATCATAACTCGTCGTCTGTCAGCTAGAGCGTGTTGTGTGTAAGTCAGAATGCGTAAGCAAAAAAAGTCCCCAAATCAGAATTCTAAGGTTTACTTAAGGTTGACAGGGTGATCTTCCCCTCATTTGGAAGGCGTGATCCCCTGCGTTATTCCTGGTTGGCCTTCCTTCCAGATATGACGCCAGTTTCCAAACGGATCAAGATAGCTTCCTTCCACGGCGGTCAGTGGCCTTCCAATCTGCTCACCGTCCTTCTGTGTATATTACCGTTGGAGAGCCCCAGTTCGCAGGGAATTAGAAAAATCTGGCGCATTCCTTATGGGAAAGGCGCTGATTTTGTCAATGTCCATTTTGGGAGCCGGTTGAGATCGTGGAAGATGTTAGGAGGGCCGTTGCTGGCCGTCTGATATATCGTGGGCTCAAGTGGGCCAGGTCCGTAACCATAAAAAGCCTTTGTTTGGGCCTACTGCTACAATACATCCGGTTAACACCTGAGTTGATTGTCTGTAGACGAGTAGGCAAATCTGCTGAGGTCTAGACGGTCAACGTTAGCGTTGACCGTCCTGGGCCTTTCAGGGTTTGGGCCTGCGCCTTCAGTTGGGCCGTTCATGAGTTGACCGTCCAGCATGCCGTTTTGGGCCTGCGTTGACTTTGGGCCAGCCCATTTTCGGTATACCCATCACTAGCTCCTCATGCCGGTGGCCAGAATTCTGGCCTTCGGTATGTTCATGATGGGATGCCCTTATTGCCCTTTGTCGTTTGAGGATCCAAGAGGACTCTATGAAAGGCGGAGAGGAGAGTTTGACCGGAACTGTTGACCGTCTTTGGCTAGTTCCGGAGAAGAATGTTGACCAGAACTGTTGACCGGTTTGGTCAGTTCCGGAGAAGATTATTGACCAGAACTGTTGACCGTTTTGGTCAGGTCTGAAGAAGAATATTGACCAGCACTGTTGACCGTCTTGGTCAGTTCCGGAGAAGAATATTGATCAGAACTGTTGACCGTCTTGGTTAGTTCCGGAAGAGAGTGTTGACCAGAACTGTTGACCGTTTTTGATCAGTTCCGGAAGAGCTTTTTGCCAGACTTGATGGACGTGTGGCCATCAGCCGGCTTGCAGGCCAAAAGTAGACACACATCTTCTTTTGGTTGGGCGGATATCCTGGCCATTAATGCGTCAGAGATCTGCATTTTGAAGAGCCAAGTAGGGAGGCGACACATGGCAGGATTGATGGCTTTTGGTTGGGTGGATATCCTGGCCTTTAATGCGTCAGAGATTTGCCTTTTGAAGAACCAAGCAGGGAGGCGACATGTGGCAGGACTGATGGCGTCCTTGCTGAGGGGTTGTAAGGCGTTTTTGCCGTTCAAGTTTCCCTCCACGTTTCGAAAACCTTCTACACCTCCTAGCCTTCGTCTTCTTCGTCTCCAACTTTCATTCTCAGAAATCCTAGCCCTTCCTGCAAACCATGGCCTCCGTCGCCGACATCGCCTTCGTTCTCAGAGAGGGTGACATTAAAGCATTGTGCGTTGAGTTCAATATCCCGAAGGAAATCATATGGAGAGTCCCAGGAAAGGACGACAGAGCCTTTGCTCCACCGGCAGGGCACATCACAGTGTATGAGGCCCACCTGAGGGGCGGCCTCCGTCTTCCGTTGCCGGACGACTTGCTGTTCGTTCTGCGAGCCCTACGAGTCCCAATTTGCCAACTTCACGCTAATGCCGTCCGATATCTCTGTACCTTATGTATTTTTCTTCGAAAACATTCTAAGAGGCTGAGAATGCCGATTGTGGAGGGCCTGTTTAAAATAAACCAGGGAGGCGAGTGGATATCGCTCGTCCCCCGTCCTGGCCTAAAAGTAAACACGGCCATCTATGATTCGCTCAAGAACTGAAAGAAACGGTTCTTTTTTGTGAGCGTGGGGGCGACCTGGCCCCTTGCGAAGGACTAGGACCAGGTGCCGGAAGTGTATACGGGGATGCCGTCAGTGGCGGAGACGGCGTCTTTGGAGTGGTTGACTGATTTGGTCAAAGAAAACTCTACTCACTTTAAGAGGGACTTCCTGGTTTCAAGGGTGGAGACCAAGAAGGTGAACTGGGGACCGCATTTTCCGGTTCAAAAGCCCACGTTGCCAGCAATGATGATGCGGCCGGGGGACTCCAAGTGCCTGATCATCCGTATGCGGCATACTAATGAAGGGTTTATTGGCCTGTTGCGCAAGAAGGTGCTGGAGACGCCTCCATCGTCGTCGTCTCGTGTAGATTATGTCACTACCGGGATCTACAGCGGCCCTTATAGTACTACGGGCATGGAGGAGACCTACGAGGACTGGCCAGTGGACTTAGGAGAAGGCGTCATCCTGGCGCAGCCCGCGCTGCAAGTGGTTCCTTGTGCGGTGTTGACAGAATCTTTTATGGAGCCCGCTTGTGAGCTAGTTGGGGAGGGGGCGGAGCCATCCATTAGCTCTCCAGTTCTGCGGACTCCTGCTGTGGAGCCAATGGTGGAGCTTGATCTTCCAACAACTGCTGCGGAGGTTGCAGTTGAGGAGCCCGCAGTTGCCATGGACGATACTGATGAGCTACTGGAGAGCATTCTGGAGGAAGCTGCCACCAACTCGGCTCGAGAGGATGCTCTTGGTCCACCGCCGCCTGGGCCAGGTCTGGAGGCTAGGCCCGTGAGGAGATTTTGGGAGGTATGATTCTTGGTGATGACTTCCACATTCTTTCTCCTTTCCCGGATTTCTAACTTTGTTCTTTGTTTGTCACTTGTGCTGCCGAGAAAGCTGGCTTCTGCCATCATCAAGGTGGTGGAGCAGTGTGACCAGGCGATCGCTAATAGGGAGGCGGAGATCGCCTGGCTGGATGCCAGGCTGGCTTCTTCGGGAGGGGAGCACCGCGAGGAGACTGCCGCCCTCGAGACTGTCCTGGCGAGAGTGGAAACGGAGAACGCCAACTTGAAGGCTGAGGTTTCTCGCTTGAAAGAGGAGGATGATTGAGGCAAAACACGCATCAAACGGCTTGCCGAGCGAGTATCCACATTGGAGAAAGACCTGAGTCTCCAGATCCGTCCCCACGGGGTCGAGGGCATGATACACGCGCAGCTGTTGGAGGGGGTCAACGTTTATCGGCGTGTTGGGCGGTTGATCGACCCCAACTTCCCCATTGAGTTTCTCAACTTAGCAAACCATGCGATGCGGCATAGAGACAACCACGTGGGGGAGCCCATGGACAGTCAGAGGCATCCACCGCCCCCGTATCCTTTTGCATTGTATATTTTTGGGACCTCCATTGTATTTATGTAACTTGTAACACGTTCAAAGCAATAAAATGGAAGTTCTTTTTACTTTTGTGTCCATTTACTTTTACTGCCTTTTGTGTTTGCATGTTTTGTTGCATTGGACGGCCAACTTGGTTGGCCGGCTTCCGTTGTTGGGTTGCCTAAGATGTAAATTCCTTAGGCTTGACAGGTGGTTGTGTTAACCAGCCTGGTGGCGCCGCCCAAGTAATGACTTGGGTAGACAACGTTGGAAAAGGATGCTTCTCCTTTCGACCGTCGCTAACTGATCACGCAATCTCTTCGTAGAGGAGGTCGTTGCATGTGCTTTGTAAACCCCCTAAGATTTTGACCGCTATCGGGCCACTTGGATGACCAAGGTTTAATACGACCGCTAATGGGCCGCCTGGATGACCAGGGCTTATAATAGACCGCTTATGGGCCACCTAGATGACCAGAGTTTAAATATGACCGCTAATGGGCCGCTCGGATGACCGAGGTTCAAGTTCGACCGCTTATGGCAGCTTGGATGACCAGGTTTATTAACGAGAGGGTGAAGACCCTCCCGACTTAGAGACAGTCTAGGTCGGATAACTTGCAAGAAAAATACATGCACATGTACATAGGAAGTATGCCAAATAAACACTTATTTTTACAAATTCAAAACAAGCAAGCGAGTGCACACAATAATGCAAATGCGTGCTTGCGTCCGCTATTAGAAGTAGTGTCTCAGGTGGGTTGTGTTCCACATTCACGGAACCAATTTTCCGTCCTGGCTCTGGAGTTTGTAGGCTCTATTTCGCAGGATGGGGGAGACGAGGAAAGGCCCTTTCTAATTAGGGGAGAGCTTATTGCGGCCAGCCAGCTTGCCTGTGGCCTCGACGTCTCATAGGACCAGGTCTCCTACATCGTATCGGGCGACTCAATATTGGTAGGTCGTTGTCTGTACTCTAACGGCATCGCGAGCTTCCTCTATCAAGTCTATGTGTGCCCTGATTTTTTTGGAGTTTTTCTATAGGTCGAAAGACTCCACCCTAAGACTCAAAATCCCAATTTTGATCGGGATTACCGCCTCAGTCCCGTAATAGAGGCTGAAGGGCATCTTGCGCGTTGGTTCCTTTGGGGTTATTCAATAAAACCAGAGAATGGAAGCGAGCTCGTCAGCCCGGATGCCCTCTGCGTCCTCCAGCTTAGTTTTTAACCCATGGAGCAGCATTCGGTTCGTGACCTCCACCTGCCCGTTGGCTTGGGGTATGCCACCAAAGTGTGGATCAGCTTGATGCCAAGGCTAGTGTAATACTTGGTGAAATATTTCTCCAAGAATTGGGTCACATCGTCAGTCATAACGACCTGGGGGACACCGAATCTACAGACGATGCTCTGGCGAATGAATTCCATGGCATTATGCTCTGTAATATTTGCCAGTGGGATGGCCTTGACCCACTTGGTGAAGTAGTCGATGCCAACGATGATGAATTTTTTTTCCCCATGGCAATGAAAAATGGGCAGAGAAGATCGAGCACCCATTACAGGAAGGGCCAAGGGGCCTGAAGGGTTTTCAAATCCGCAGAAAGCTAGCCGTGAAGGTTGCTGTGAAGCTGGCAGCTTTCACATCTCTTCACAAACTCAAGCCCGTCATTTTTCATTGAGGGCCAGTAGTAGCCCTGACGCATGACTTTGAAAGCTAAGTTTTTTTCGCCAATGTGCGATCCACAAATCCCGAGGTGGACTTCGCCTAAAGCATAGTCAGCCTCTTCAGGAGTTAGGCAACGGAAGTATGGGGTCATGTAACCACGGCGATATAGCCATCCGTCAACCATAACATACCAACTGGCTGTCTTCCAGACCCGTTTGGCCTTCTCCAGATCCTCCGGCAATGATCCGTCCGCCAAATAGCTAAAGAAAGGCGTCATCAAATTTTTCACTTTGAAAATTTGCATTACCTCTCGCTTCTCAATACTGGGAGTGTTTAGGATCTCCCACATTTACCTCAAATACGGTTCCGGGTTTTCGACTACAGTGACTTTAGCCAACTAGTCCGCCTTCCATTTTTCAGTTTAGGGAACGTGAATCATGGTTAGTTTTTCAAAACCCTGGGCGGCCTCCCTTGCCTTTGCCATGTACTTTGCCAATTGAGGGTTGTTTGCCTCAAAGTCTTCATTAACTTGATTAACGATTAGCTCAGAGTCGATGTAAACTGTCAGTCTCCTGGCAGAGCACTCCTTGGCCAACTGTAATCCGGCTAGCAGGGCCTCGTACTCGGCAACGTTATTAGTTGCCGAAAAATTGAGCCTCATGGAATATTTCACCTCAAACCCGTCGGGGGTCGTAAGGACCACTCCAGCGCCACTGCCCATGCCCGTAAACGATCCGTTCACGTGGAGTATCCATTCTGAAACTCCGACAAGCAATTCTGTGCTTTCTTCGGGTTGTTCCTCGAGTACTGGGGTTGTAGTCTCGACAATGAAATCAGCCAGTGCTTGTGCCTTTACAAGAGGCCTGGGCTAAAATTTGATGTCGAACTCGCCCAATTCAATAGCCCATTTCACCAACCATCCAAAAATATCGGGTTTCTGGAGTATATTTTTTAGAGGTTGGTCCGTGATGACCACTATCTGGTGGGCCCAAAAGTAGAGCCTTAGATTTCGTGCGGAGAATATTAGCGACAAGGCAAATTTTTCTGCGTGCGAGTAATGGGTTTCTGGGCCGGTCAATATTTTACTCACGCAGTAGACCAACCGCTAAGCGTCAGAGTCCTAGCGCATGAGAACAGAACTAAGTGATGACTCCGACACCGCTAAGTAAAGATATAATTTCTTTCTGCCCTTTGGTGACACCAATAACGACGGGCTAGCCAGATACCGTTTCAGTTTATCAAAAGCGGTTTGACAGTCTGTCGTCCATTAAAACCCGTTGGATTTTGTTCCTTCAAGGGCCATGAAGAAGGGTTGGTACTTGTCACCGGACTTCGCAAGGAAGCGAGACAGTGCTGCCAGCCGCCCAATCAGTCGCTGGACTTCCTTTACGTTCCATGGTGGAGCCATGTCGGCGAGTGCCTTGATCTTCTCTGGGTTTGCCTCGATCCCCCATTGGGAGACGATGAAACCCTGAAATTTACCGGAGACAACTCTGAAGACACACTTAGCTGGATTCAGCTTCATGTGATACTTGCGAAGCACCTCGAATGACTATTCCAGGTCGCGAATGTGGTCGCCGGTGGCCTTGCTCTTAACGAGCATGTTGTCGACGTAGACCCCCATGTTGCGATCAATCTGTTTCTCGAATATTCTGTTGACCAACCATTGGTAGGTTGGTCCAACATTTTTAAGTTTGAAAGGCATTACGTTGTAACAGTAGGTGCCCTAATCGGTCATAATGAGATGTGTTTCTCATCCTCCGGACTCATCCGGATCTGGTTGTAACCAAAATAGGCATCCATGAAGCTTAGTAGCTCATGTCCAGCTATTGAGTCAACCGGCAGGTTGATCATGGCTAAAGGAAAGCTATCCTTTGGGCAGGCCTTATTAACGTCGGTAAAATCGACGCACATCTGCCATTTTCAGTTGTTTTTCTTTACTAAGACGACATTAGAGAGCCAATCCGGGTAATAGACTTCTCTAATGAAGCCTGCATCCAACAGGTTTTTCACCTCCTCTCGGATGGCGATCAGCTTTTCCACGGAGTGGTTCCTCTGCTTTTGCCTGACTGGTTTTCGGCCGGAGTCAAGCCCAACTTATGGACCATCATCTCTATTGGGATTTCAGGCATGTCTGCTAGAGTCCATACAAAAAAGTCAGCGTTCCTTCGCAGGAACGCAATTAATGCATCGTGTAGTGGTCCGGTGAGTGAGCCGCCGATCTGTACACACTTCTTCGACTCGTCCAGGTCCAGTGGGATTAGATCCATGGCTTCACCGGACTACGCTTGGTGAAGGATTATCTCATCTCGATAGTCGAGTTTTCCAACTGTTCTAGTGCTACCACTAGGGGCAACCTGTGACATGTAACAGGTTCGTCAAGTAACTGGTCGTCCAGCACCACTCCGACACCGTAGGGTGTTGGAAACTTTATTTTGAGGTGTGGAATCAAGGCAACCGCCCCGCACGCTCTCAGGTATGGTCTACCCAGTATGGCGGTATAAACTGAGGATAGGTCGACCACTAGGAAGGTGAGTGTTCAACTTGCTGTTTTAGGATACATACCCAAGGTAACCTCCAATTGGATAGTACATTGAATAGGTACAGGCTCGTTGTCGAGGCCGTATAATAGGCCTTCGGCAGGTTTTAGTTGATTCTTTTTAAGCCTAACTTGAAGAATGTATCCAACTAAAGTAAATGTTTTAAACTTTCATTATTGACGAACACTCACATCAGCTGGTAGTCGACGCTACCGTCCAAAATAAGTGTGTTTACAATGAGGGGATCAGCATGGGGGGATATAACATGAGCTAAGTCATCATCACTGAAACTGTTGGTGTTATCCGCCGTTCGCTGCTTCTTCCTCCCAGTCTGCTGTTCTCTGCCGCCGGATGTGCTTTTAGCAGGTCGGGCGGTGACCATGTTAACTACCCCTGCTGCAACCCATCTTCGAGGAGGAGACCGCTTCTGCCCCTCTTTGTCAGCTGCTCTAGAGCTCTGTCCGGAGCTCCTGACATATTTGGTGAGGTGTATCTGCAAATCAGCTCCTCGATCTCCCTCTGCAGCGTCTTGCAGTCCTCCGTTGCACGCCCAATAGAGCGGTGGAAGTCACAGTACTTCGACTGGTTTCCAGAGTCCTTCTTTAGTGATTTTGGCCACTTCAAGAACTTCTCTCTGCAGATCTGCATGAGGACGTTTGAGTGTGTGTCCGGCAGAGGCGTGAAACCGGTGGACCCGTAGTCTCTGCGCTCCAGTGGCCCAGACCTGTGCAGCTTTCGGCGAGAGTGATCACTACCGCCATACTTTTTTTTTCCCTCTCCAGAGAATGATCGAGTCTGATCTGCCCGCTCTGGGCATTTTGCCTCATTAGCTTCCTCCGTCGTAGTGTATGCCCACGTGATGGACTCCGCTTCATGGAAGGTTTGGGAATTTTTGTGGGCCAGGTGCTTAAAGAAGTCCTCATACGTCAGCACGGAGATAAAACT
>JAOVVI020013599.1:0-10976 GCA_028571085.2 Nepenthes alata | reverse complement strand
CATTGATTTATATTCTGCCTCTGTAGAAGAGCAAGAGACCACCGACTGTTTCTTACATTTTCATGAGGTGAGAGAATTGCCAAGAAAAATATAATAACCAGTAATGGATCTTCATGTGTCTGGACATGAAACTCAATCAGTATCACAAAAAGCTCTTAGTTGAATGTTGGAAGTGGAAGGAAGTAATATGCCTTGTCCTGGGTTTAGTTTTAGATAGTGCAAAACTTGATACGCAGCTTTCATATGATTGGAAGTAGGCTGGTTCATAAATTGGCTCAAAATATGTACAATATAAGCAATATCTGGCCTTGTGACAGTAAGGTAAAGAAGGCGACCAACAAGCCTTCGATATGTGCTCGGGTCCTGTAAGACCTCCCCAATGTGCTTACTCAATTTTACGTTTTGATCCATTGGCAATGTAAGAGGTTTGGCTCCAATGGTGCCAGAATCGGCTAAAATGTCAAGGGTATATTTTCGTTGGCAAAGATGTATACCTTTTACTGATCGGGCAACTTCTATTCCAAGGAAGTATCGTAAGTTTCCAAGGTCTTTAATCTTGAAGGCTTGATTAAGAAAGGTTTTGATAGATGTAATGGCCTTCAAGCAATTACTTGTAACGATTATGTCGTCAACATAAACAAGAAGAACGGTGAAAGATATGTCGTCTTATTTTATAAATAGGCTGTAATCAGCCTTGGATTGCACGAATCCATATGCAATAAGGGAAGTAGAAGTTTAGAGTACCATTATCGGGATGCTTGTTTAAATCCATAAATGCTTTTCAGTAATTTGCATACTTATTGGGGTTTTCCTTTGGTATACCCAGGGGGCTGTTGCATATAGATGCCTTCGTTTAGGGTGCCATTTAAGAATATATTATTGACATCAAAATGATACAAATGCCATTCTTTTATGGCAGCAATAACCAAAAGGCATCGAACAATGGTAAGTTTAGTGACAGGGGAAAAAGTTTCGTGATAATCTATTCATTCCTCTTGAGTATACCCTTTAGCTACTAGCCGACATTTATGTCTTTTAATACTCCTATCACTATTAAATTTTAATTTGAATACATATCGACATCCGATAGCTTTCTTTCCTTGAGGTAAATTAGTAATGGTCCAGGTTTTATTGAATTCTAATGCTTCTAGTTCATCTTTGATGGCTTTACGCTAGTTAAGATCACGTATGGCCTGTACATAGGTTTGCGGTTCAGTTTGGGATGAGATGGAAGAAGTGAAAGACTTATAATTGTGGGACAACTTTTTTATGTGATATGTGATTCTCAAGAGGGCAAGGTTTGCCTGAGGAAGCTTGCGTTGTGGGTTGGATAGGGACTACTTGAGATGCTTGATGGCAATGGAAGTCTTTCAGGTATTGAGGAGCTTTCCTAGTTCTGGTGGTTCTACGAACGGGGGTGTTATCTCCCGTTGGGAGTCGAATGTTTGTAGGAGGGTTACTAGGTTACCGACTGTCATTCAATGATTCTTGATTATGGTCAAGTTGATCATGGATGGGGGGCGAGTTGGATTCTTCTTCTTTATCATTCCAATTGGTAATGATTGGCGGGTCTTCAACAGAATCAGTATTTGTATGCAAGTCCAAGTTATGGACAGGAGGTAATTGTTGAATGACAAACGGATCGACGTTAGTCACTACGGGAGGCATAGTATTGGATTGGTCTTTGGGAATTGATCCGGCACAGTTTCCTTTGTACGGGAACGTATTCTCATGAAAAATGACATCCCTTAAATAAAAGGTTACATGACTATGTAAATCAAATAATTTATATCCTTTGACTCCGAAAGGATATCCCAAAAATAGACAAATTTGACTTTTAGGGTCAAATTTCTTTCGCCCACGAGAAATGGTGGATACAAAACACAAACAACCAAATACCCGAAGGTTATCATAGTTGGGTTTGACTCCAAATAGAATTTCATATGGAGTCTTATTTTTAAGTAATAGAGTGGAAATTATGTTGATAATGTGTGCAACAGTAAGTATACAATCACTCCAGAATTTCAAAGGAAGTCCCGATTGAAATCTAATGGCTCTAGCAACATTCAATAAATATTGGTATTTACGTTCAACGACACCGTTTTGCTGTGGTATTTTCACACAACTACGTTGGTGAATAACACCTCTGTTACTGTAAAAGTCTCCCAGTTTGAATTCAGTTCCATTATCGCTACGAATCACTTTAATTTTGACATTAAATTGTGCGGCAACCAGATTGTAGAAGGCTTCTAAGCACAATTTTGTATCCGATTTTTATTTCAGAAGGTAAATCCATATACTCCTGGAGAAATCATCAACAATAGTCAAGAAGTATTTATATCCGTCATAAGATTCCTCAGAACATGGTCCTCATAAGTCACAATACACCACGTCGAATAAGGTGTGTGACTTATAGGTGTTGGGAGAAAAAGGAAGGCGACACAGCTTGGCCATGTGGCAAATAGAACAGAGATTATCATTAATAGGATGCACTGCTCCTTTTACAAGAGGATCACTTATTAATTTCATCCTAGAATACGAAACATGACCTAATCAAGAATGCCACAGATCAGAAGTCAATGAAGCAAAATTAACAGAGGGCTCCTTGCGGAATTTGGAGAGAAGACTTTGTAAAGAATTGGGGTCAACTTTCTTATTCATCAGATAATATAAACTATTTTTCTCTTCACCCATCCCAATCGTTCTCCAGGAGAAAATGTCCTGAATTAGGCAAAAGTTGCCAAAGAAAAATAAACAGTAACCGAGATCATTAGCAAATTGTTTCACAGATATCAAATTGAAGGTAAAAGATGGAACACATAAAATATTTTGCAACACTATTTGATCGGTCAATATGACTGTCCCAATGCTGGAGGAAGGGGCCTTACTCCCCTCAGGGAGTCCCACAGAACAGGAGACTGGAATCTCCTTGGTAAGGTATAAAGATGGATCACATATCATGTGATCAATAACTCCTGTGTCAAGAATCCAGGTGTTCCTTCTATTATAAGGGGAAGGGACAGAGCATAGATTCTTACCAGCCATATTTGCTGCCTTCGGTTGATCACCAGTGGGATCAAAAAGTTGGGAATTTTTTTTGGTCATTTGAGAAGGCATTGCTGAATCTTTTGGGTGAATCAGATTTATCAGCTGCTAGAATTATAGTCTCGTTAATTCAACTTTGTCATCATCATGAGTCTCTTGGTCAGAGACAGTAGTGTGGCTCACTTTGTTGGTCAAGAGTGCTGTGGCTCTAGGCTTACCATTCGGTCTACGACCGGGAGGGAAGCCATGGAGTTGATAACATTTATCAATAATGTGTCCGGGTTTATTACAGTGAGCACATATGAGAATCTCAGCATTCCTAATCTTAAAATATTGTTGCAAAGAGTGCCCTGGAACACGATAATGAACGCAAAAGGGCCTGTCTTTTTTGATCATCTGATTATTTTTCACAGGGTTATTAACAGACCGTTTCGTGAGCAAGGCTACGATTTCTGAGGGATGAACAGCAGACAACATTTCGTATTATCATTCTTGCTGTTGGATTATCGAAAAAACTTTGTTGACAGAGGGGGGAGGGTCCATCAACATAATCTAGTCTCTCACATTAGCATAAGAATCATTGAGACCCATTAGGAATTGCATAACGCAATCCCTTTGATATTGCTCAGTGAGCACTTTGATGTTGCCACAGTTGCAATCTGGGAGCGGATCGTAAATAAGAAGTTCGTCCCAGATTGTTTTCAACTTTCCATAATACCAACTTACCGAATCGTGCTCTTGCAAGAGACACGCCAAGGACTTCTTGAGTTGAAAGATGCGTGGCCCGTTTTGTTGGGTGAATCGGTCACGTAGTTCCTTCCAGATTTCAAAAGCGTCATCAATGAATACAACGCTGGACTTGATGGGAGGACTAAAGGAGTTCTGGAGCCAAGAGACAACCATGTCGTTGCAGCGTCCCCAAGCTTCAAAAAGAGGATCGGTGGAATCGCTGGGTTTGGGAATAGTGCCGTCAATGAAAGGGAGTTTGTTTTTAGCCCGCAACGCTCGACGCATGGTTCGGGACCAGGTCGAATAGTTGTCGACAATGAGCAAATCGGTAACTAAGAAGACGGCTGGACTGTCGCCGACTTCCAAACGGAATGGGTTACATGGATCTGAAAGGTTTTGAAAGCGTAACAATTTTTGGGTAAGAATCGGATCTGGGTTATCGTCGCTGGGTGCGTTGTGGCTAGATGCGTTATTGGAAGTATTAGGGTTGGGATGGTGTGCCATGTTCTCTGATACCATGTAAGAAGACGACAGCCAAGGAAGGAGGCGAAGACGAAGGAAGCAGACGACGAAGACAGAAGGGCAAAATGGCACTCAAGTGCTTTGTTGAAAAGTGGGAAATGTCTGGCGTTTCATTAATTGGCTGTGCAACCTTTTTCGTAGTTTACATACCGAGGAGGACAAGAATTTATACACCAAAATACGTAACTGTAAAAAAAGGATACGAACCAAAAATAAAAATACACCATCCTAAAATACATCAATGCAAATATACCAAAAATATAAAAGACTACCTAACAAAATACTACCTAAAAATACAATATTCACTCAAGATATTTTCTAATATATTACATATTTACATATTTCTTAATAAATTGTAAAACTCTAAAATGCAATAATTCAATGCATAATTTCTAAATATTCCTCAAAATATAAATACAATTATAATTAAATAAAAATCTTCGTCAACCCTTCTTCTACATCTTATAAATATCCATAACTCGCTAATTTAACAGGATTTAAAAATACTATAAAATATGAGTCTAAAATTTAGTAAGCATATATAATATATGATATATAAATATATCTTAAGAAAATATATAGAAAGATGAAAAATCATAAAACACATATGAAATCTAATATGCCAAACTTTCCATCAAATATATTTTAAATCATGATTTCATATACATATTTCATCACACATACAAATATCAAATCATATAAACCATACGAAATCATCAAAAGTCCAAATTGTATAATATATACATAAAACTTAGCAGTCTAAAATTGTGCATACTCAAAAATTATATTAAAATCTACAAAACTCAAAATGCCACAACATTTTAAAATATAAAATGTAATGTAAGTCATATTCTAAAAAACAAATCGTGTCAAATCATGAGAACCAAGGACTGATTATTTATACATCGACTTATTAAAGAGTCAACTTTAAAGAACAAGTTACTCATATTTTTAATAACATTAGACCAATATACTGCTATTTAAAATATTTAGGCAGACCATTTATATATTTCTCCCTTAATATGGGATCAAATGTTATTTTGTTTTATCCGTGGATGATAAATGTTTCCCTCAAGTGTGCCTAATAATTAGAATATATTTGAATATATACTATCAATTTTTTATGGTAGTTTTCAAACAAAAATAAACAAAGAAATACATAAAAATATACAAAACTTTTTAATTCACTAAAAAAAGTATAAATTTAGATCAGATAATAAAATAGTGCCCTCATCAAACGTTTATATGTATTGTCATATGTAAGGTTAAATATATATTATTTTGTTTTTCATAATATTTTTATATACAAATATAATATTTTAAAATATTTACTTATTTGGTAAAAAATAAACAAAATTTTTAAACATTTGAATAAACCAAAAAAATTTTCAAAACGGTACAAGAAAAATTCATGCTTGTAATAATGTTTGAAAAAATAAATGTAAATGATAACATATGTATATAGTAAGATAAAAATTATTATTAAAATCAAAGGATTTATAAAATTGATCAAATAATAGGCTTAAAAATACTCATTTTTAATATCAAATTTAACAAATTCTATGAAACATGGCTTTCAAACCTTTTTCTTCTCCTTGTCTCTCTTCTTCTTCCTCTTTCTTCCTTCTCTTTCTCTCTCTTCTCTTTCTTTTCACGCGCAAAATAAAAGAACTCGAAAAAGAATATTTTATATACTCCAATCAGTGTATAAGTACCAGTTAGACGCACATTAAGTGCCACCAAGACACACAGGTGTGCACAAGCACATCATGTACACCCTTAAGTGCTAAAATTTTGTTTTATTCGCATATGAGCATTGTATAGGTACATTTCATCCTTCACATATTCTACCAAAAATGTGTGAGTATGGAAACATGCGCCATTCAAATATTGGATCTAATATTCTTTAATTGTAATTTTTTTAAAAAAAAATTTGACATACAATTATTTTTTATATTAACTCAATATATATTTGCAATAAGGTCATAAATTATAAATAAAAAATTTAAATATTACACTAAATCATGGGCATTTTTTATTTTTAATTATTTTTATTTAAAAATTGGGAGTTACTTAAAAAATCTAAAAACATAAAATATTTTAAAAATTATAATATATAGATTAAAATACTAATTAAGTATATATCAAAATAAAAAATTTTACATAAAAATTATTAATTTTTGATGCGTTCTTAGATCTGGTTTACTTTGCGAATCAGGGAATCGCTTGATGTATCCTAGCGGGTCGAATCGAAGCGAGTCTAGTTTTCATTAGCTCGAACCTGGATTCTACATACCACGATAAACAAACAAACAGTTAAAGGTTGGTAGAATTCACTCACCGATATATCTTTTAATATTCAAGTCAGAAATCTTCATTCAAATAGAGAAAGATAGAGAAATGGAATGCATGAATGCAATTGTGTGAGGGGAAATGTACGAGTTACAGAGGACTAGGTTTTGGAAGATACACTCGATAAGGAATGGCTTGGGGTTATGTTTGCAAGTGAGCTACTTATAAGTGTGCTTGCAGGGGAGCGACTTTTTGAGGTCTCAATGTGTGTGGGCGCCTAAGACTAGAAAATGTTCTTCGTCTGTGTGAGTAGGATGCTCGCTTGCTTGCTTCGAGGGTTCAAAATTCGGATCTCCTTTTACTGAAAGGAGAGATATATTTATAGAGCGAGCGTAGGTAGCCAGCCTTAAGGGCTCCACATCCCTGCAGCCATGAGTGGCCAACATTCGTGCTCGCAATCATGAGCCGCAGGCGCTGTGGCCCTGTACCTTTGGATAGCTGTCATCATGCCTCCACTCTTGGTACTCTGCACCGTTGAAATCTCTTAGTTGACGGGTTAGTAGCTGCTGACTGCAATCCCTACACCTTTAGCCACTTGGGGCCTCGTGATGATAGGGGCTAATGAATTTACCTGCTGAGTTGGAGAGAGTTGAATCGCATCCGTAGGCCCATCTAGTGGGCTGGCTTAACAACCCATACACCATTGAGCAAACATAAGGTGTGCAGCTTGGGCCCACTATCGTGTGCCATGAATTTTGGGGTTGAGGAGAGCTTCTCACTGGGCCACTGCTCATTAGTCTATCATCCTTTTGTAGGCCGAGCTCTGGACTGACTCATGGACCGTCAAACTCATCAATTTTATAAAAATATAATCTATTAAAATAATTTTAAAAAATTTATATTTACTTAAATTAAAAAAATATATTTACAAAACATTATAATCCTGGTTGCGTCGGTCCAAACAAATCACTTTTACCAATGATTATACTTGAACATAACTTTTAGCCGGTAATTAAACAACTTAATTTTAATCAAATCTGCCATAAACTTTATAGTACATGTTAGAATATTACCCGTTTAGATAACAATACAAAAATCATTTTATACGAATTCATTAGCTATTTCTTTTGTTATTACTATATACTAAACACTAAAAAATTAATTCTTAGTTCAATTTAATCTATTATAAATAGCTAACCAAATAATAGTATATTTATTCTCACCATATTTTAATTTCTAATAATAGTTAATTTACTCATATCTTATTGCATCATAACAACCAAACTTAGCATCAAAATCTAAATTTAATCACAGAGTCTCTAAACGACCAAGCATTGAAGATGTTTTTGATATTGTTTCTTTCAAGATTTGAATTGTAATCTCCAAAAAATAATAAAACAATCTTCCATATCTGTGATAAATCTTACATATTGACAATCACATATCACTTCATACTACTTTCCACAATCTAGAAATCAGCTAAGAGAGGCAAAATCCCCTAACGATCATCAGCATGGAGCTAACACTCAATATTGCAGAACAGCCTATGAGATCAAAAACCAATTTAAAAGGGATTTATAAGATCAAATCAATCATCACAATCTACACCAATCAAATGATTTGTTAGCCGGTGATTTCGCGCTCAGTCAATAATCATTGTGGACGAAGATCTCGTAAGATGTTCCGTTAAGCACCTTGCTCACATCATTCCAGTTTTGGATATGTTCTTCAAGTGGACCTTTATGTATTTTTACCTGCCGGCTTGTCAGCTTCATATGTGGGAGACCCAGGAAGTCCTGCACGTCGAGAAGTTTCTGCAACAGACAAAAGCAAACCTACATGAGTTAATGGATGTGATAGTTTTTTGTTTTGTGATGGTCAGGGTGAGGAAGGCGATTGTTTTAAAATTTTCCCACAGCAATTGGTGTCAGTGATTGTTAGAACTGTCGTGCTTGCTATATATACAACAACAAATGCAACAAAGCCTTGAGTTCCTGAACATCAAGAAGTTCCTGCAAAAGACAACGCAAATATACCAGGGTTAACGGCTGTGGTAGTTCTTCGTTATTGTGGTGGAGGGAGGTTCGGGTGGGGAAGGTGACTGATTTACACGTTCCCCACAGCAATAAATACCGTATCCGTGTTTGTTAGAACTGTCATGCTTACTATAGATACAACCACAACAACAGCAAAGCCTCAAGTTTCTAAACGTATAGAAGTTTCAGTAACAGACAACGTATCATACCAGAGTTGATGGAGGCAGTAGTTTTTTTGTCTATGTTACCAATGTCTAGAATACCCTCAAATTTTAGCCCAAATTGACATTCATTAAAGAAACCGATGAAAGTCATGAAAATTTGGAGTTGAAAGTAAACTCTGTTAAGCAGCATAGAGCTTGGGTTTTCAGCAGCAACTATTTGCATTTGATGAGTTTCAACACCCTTTGTAAACATATTCAGGATGAATCTTGACAACTAACTTCAAAAGGAAGCAAAAACAAACCAATTGGACTAGATAAGCAAATGCAAGCATCGGTGAAGAAAAATAAGCTAACTATAGTTGAAGAAAACAAGAAAGATATAAACCTACGAAAATTGGAGTGAAGCTAATAAGAAGTGGTTTAAAATGACTTCTACTTTTGAAGGATATTATATTAAATTGAGAGAGGAGAGGGGTCAGTTGACCACACTCAAAAATGCTTATATAAATAAAGTATATATAAATATATTAATAATGAAAATTTTTTTATTGGCCTCACTGAAAATTCATTTATCTTTGAAATTGGTGGAATTTGAACTTTTTAAATTAAAAATCCATAACATAATTACTTTAAATTTACTCTCTCTATTACAATTAGTAAAGTTTAAAAATTCTTAACCCTACTAAAATAAATCCGCCCCTAGTTGAATGGGAAAAGCAAATTCATATATGTATATCCCTATTTAGTGAGATTTAACGCTCTATTGTTCTTGTTGTTGTCTTTGTAAGTAAGCATAGGAAAATGAAATCATAAATTTCTTCACCACTGATCTACATCCAACTCATAACTAAACACAAATTCAAAGAATTTTGCTACAACTCTTACCGTGTGGTTCTTGACAAGATCCTCGTAGTACAAGATAATATGCCGAGTG
This sequence comes from Nepenthes alata, assembly GCA_028571085.2. Classification (NCBI taxonomy): domain Eukaryota; kingdom Viridiplantae; phylum Streptophyta; class Magnoliopsida; order Caryophyllales; family Nepenthaceae; genus Nepenthes; species Nepenthes alata. Next base: position 1,254 of record JAOVVI020013599.1, on the reverse strand, counting down.
TCATGGAAGTACTTTAAAGCCTTGGCAGCCACCAAATCCATTTGCTTCAGTTGTGATATTAATGATGTGGAATTGATGAGAGGCTTGTATTTTGAAAGCATATTGGCCTGAAAAATTGGCAGTCAAGAAGACACGATCACACATGCGAGGGAGAGAGGGATTTCGGGGGAGGGAATGTCAGAATTATCTCAAGTGATACATATTTAGTAATTTATTGAAATGATTAAAAGTTATGACTCTGTATAGTTTTGTTATATTTTATTAGAAAAATTATTTTTTAATTGACTCAATCTTCGATAGAAAGAATAATATTTATATAATTAAATAATTGGTCTTCTTCCTACCCATAAATGACAAAACTTACCATCATATGTGAGTGGGTTTAATGGGTAGTTTTTTCCCAGATTTAAATTTATAACACAGAGTTTCTTTACTTTTCCCTTATTCAGTTTTAAAACTTGAATTCAGAAAAAATGCATCTAAAACTTTTCATTATTTTTAATAACTCTCATTAAGAAATAGAGATAAGGGTGAATGGAGATAAATTAATTCCAAATTCTTAGAATAAAAAGAACGATAATCATGGATTCAAGTATAGTATAAATAATTAATTTCAGATTTTGAATTGTGAAATGACATGATGACTTGAAGATCCATGAAATATTTTTATCTCATAAAATTTAACAGGGGAAGAGAGGGATAAAGGGACCTCTTCTAGGGAATGCACATGAGACTTGTGAGTTCCATTTAGTAGCTTAGCAAAACGATCATAGGAATTGGCAAGTTCTGAAACCATCCTTCGCAGTAGATTTCTTCGGAATAGAAATATTACATGGACACCCTTTCTATTTAAGTAATCCAATATTTCTTTGCGGTACTCCATCAACCCCTGCGACAGACACAGCGAGATAAACCAATTCAATCAAACCTCATAAATAGTAAATAAACATACCAAAGATCATATGCTTACTAGCAATATAGACCTGCGCAGAGCCTTTGCTCAAGTTCTTAAGACTGGCAACTTTTACAATAGAATGAGAAGATTCTAAAAACTCATAAAATGTTGATTCTTCATAGTTACATGGTACAACATCTCAAGAGTGTGTTATGTCATTGACTTGGGAAAATTGACACTCACAGCATCCGAGAACTATATACAAAATTCAGTGGTTTGAATCAAGTTATATGTATAGATAACTAATAGCTCTTAAAGTCATATATAGATAACGATAGTTCTCTTATGATGCCACATCT
>JAOVVI020013598.1:0-11796 GCA_028571085.2 Nepenthes alata | reverse complement strand
TTTAATTTTGTTGAGCGTATATTTGGTTTGTCACACCCGAATTTTGGGACTTGGTATTATTGGCTTTAAAATTAATTTAGATTTTAGATTTTAGAAATTATAATTAATTATTTAAATTGACCTGTTTGGTTCGGGTTCGTGACAAGTTCACAATTTGACTCAAACACTAACTAGGACATTATAAATTACACAATCAAATATAACTACTAATTCTAACTTAATCCAAGCCTAAGTTAATCAAACTAGGATAATTAGAACTATCCGGTTGAGCTTAATCATCCTATTTATTTATGTACTTATTTAATTTATAAACTTTCATATAATATTTAAATCAAACCTAAGGCATCTACTTTTTAGATACCAACTGTGGCGGACCATATTCTAACCGAAAATTGACAAGGTTTTGCCTGTAAAATAGTAGTAAAACTGAATATAAACATGTATAATATCCTATACAATATACATATATCCACAAATAGAAACACATGATCCAAAAGCAATAAAGCTAATCCGTGGCTCCAACGTCATATCTTCCAAACACAACGTTAGCAAATAAGAGATGCCATTAGGTGCTTAAAATTAAATAATAATATCTTATGGAAGTATTTACATCGATCGATATATATCAAAAATTAAACTATCTATACATCATTAATAAAACCAAAACATATCCACATATCCATCCAGCATATACATAAGCTCTCCATAGAATGCACAAAACCACAAAAATCAACCTCCAAGCCCAGCTAAACCCACAAACTCTACTCCTTCTCATCGGGTATAAGTTTGTGCTTATCTAAATATAAGAAAATAGTAATGAGTGAACCGAATGTATAGCAAGGCAATAATATAATAAGGACAATAAGCCAAATACTCAAAATAAAGTAAGGAAATGGAATAGGAGTATAATACGTGATGCATAAATATGACGCATGATTAAATGCAGTTTCAGAATATATTTAACTTTCATATCTAGATTCTAATTTTCTTTGGAAACAGATATTGTATTCAAATTGATTATTCCTTTTTGCCTACAGAATTATACATAAATAGATATGGACCGCAATACCAATATAGATGAAACAAATAACGAATTAGTTGACAATACCGATACTGACGGAATAGATAACGGATTCAGATGACAATACCAGTACTAACGAAATAGATAATTGATTTATATAACAATATCGGTACTAATGGAATAGATAACAGATTTAGATGGTAATATTGGTACTGACAAAATAGATAACAAATTCATATGGTAATACCGATACTGATAGAACAAATAACGGATTCAGATGATAATATCAGTACTAATTGAATAGATAACAAATTAGATAACTGATAACGAATATCAGATAACAAATTATAAAATTCTAATTTCTTATCTTATCTTAAGGGAATTTTTAAATTTAGTTCTTCTCACTTCATTCTCACTTTCTAGAGAATGATTCATAATTCTTAACAAATTGTGGAGTTTTCTATTTATACATTTCATATTTTTAAATTTTTTAGGTACAGATATAGATAATTATTTTCTTTGGCATACTGATACACATTTTTCTTATTCTTGTGAGTTTAAATCTTGACATGACCTTAAATATATACACAAATCAATATAAAGCTTGGAGAATTTAGAAATATCTTACCACAATTAGCAAAACATAACTTTAGAACTTTCAGATAATAAATTCCTTTATAAACGGTTCACAATATAAATTTTTAAACAGGTAAAATATCATACACAAGATATATGTAAATAAACATTAAATATATAAAGTAAACACGTTCATGAGGCTAGGGTTCAAAGATTCAAATCCGTATTGTACATAAATTCCAAAATAAATAGGAGAAAACATGGGACATGGGGTTAGGATTTTGTTAGAAGTATAAGACCTCACAAAACCTACAAATCGGATATAAAATCAACATACATATATATTCAAGATATGTGTTTCATAAAATACATTCTTGGGACGGGCATTAGAATAAAAATACCCAAGAGAAACGAAAGGAAAAATGCAACAAGAGAAAAAAATCATATGGGTACACTTTTCTTGGCTTAATCTATAACTTCTTCAACTAGCTTTAGGCCAGAAACAAACCTGAGTGCCTCGATCTTCTTCTCTCTCTCTTCTCCACACACTCTCTCTCCTCTCTCTTTGATCTGCTGAAAAATGACAGAGAGAGAAGCTGCACGCGCTTAAATAACCAAACTAGAGCTCGAGCACACTTCAGGCACCCCTTCCCTAGAATCAGTGCTTGTGCACTCTTTAGGCGACCCTTCCCTGAAATCAACGCTCAAGCGTGCATTAGGTGCGATTCGGGCACCCCTCCCATGGAATCAGCGCTCGAGTGGGGGCTCAAGAGTGCGTCGGGCGCGGGTCAAGCCTACAGCAAGTTAGCTTTGCACACGTGTCGTTCGAGACCCGTTTTGACCTTTCTAATTTAATATTTCACATTATTGGGCTCTAATTTTGATTATTTTAGCTTAATAAATTGATATTATCATACTTTAAAACTTAAATCTTATTTACAGAATAACATTTCAAGATTTATAATGCTGATTTTTATTTTGTTAATTTTGGATCTTTGGACTTTTCAATCCAATTTCTTTATTATCTTTTGATCTCGATTCATTTATATTATCTTAGTTACTCATATTTATTATATCTTAGGAATTGGTACCTTACAGTAAGCCTTGATATTCTTTCCCTTCCATCTATAAGCTGCCCAAATGATATTTGAGTTCCAGTATCAATTTACATACACCATTCAAAAAGGGGTAGCGGAAAAATAGGTGGTCATGCTTTTCTATTCCATCGCTACATAAGATACACGTATTAGGTTGTTAAATGACATTGCTAATACAATCAAGAGTATTTTATAGCCAGCCAGAGAATGAAAGTATGTACAGGGATCTGTTAAGATCCCCAAACAAGTTGGGCCCATACCACTTTGTCTTTGGATCTTTGGAAAATTTTGTATGCGAATTTCACGATGAAAACACAATTTGAGCTATTGCTCCATCAGATCTAATCTTTTTGAGTTGAGTTCAAAGAGTACTCTGCCATGTTGTCCACAATGGTAGCCACCTTCATATTGTGCTCATTGGGCCACCTCCATGCCCCATGACAAATACATGTATGAATTTTAGCATCTTAGAATAGGCGAGTGACGGTCATCAGTCGCTTTGAGTATTTGTCACAAAGAGGCCCCATCAGATATCAATTATTTGTCCATAGGAAGGTTCTGGCACTGTGTATAATCTGGTAGTGCATCCTAAGGCAAGGATTGGGGGTGCGGCTTCATTATCTTCTTCCAATTCCATGCCATAGAGTCAAATACTTTAATGGTCCATATGCATCTATTTTTAATCCTATATATGTGAATCTGTGTAGATAACACTTAAGTAAATATTTAGTAACAATCCTCCATAAATGTGTGAGCTATTAGAGCCTTATTAGTTGCAAGGAGGTTTTTGAGTCCCAAACCTCTTTCATCTTTTGGTATACATACATCCTCCCAAGGTACTTTTTTCGATGTTGTCCCATCAATGGATCCATGCCACAGGAACCGCCGAATGTAGCACTCTATCTTCTTTAGAATAGCTTTAGGGATAATGGAAATCAAGGCCCAATAGAGATGAGTTGTGGATAGAATGGAACAGATAAGTTTGTGCCTACCACCAAATGATAGCCATTTGTTCTTCTAAGATGACACTCTCTTTATCACCTTGTCTAGTAGATGTTTGTATTCCTTTTTTGAGAGCTGAGATGTGATAAGTAAAACTCCTAAATATGTCACTGGCAGTCATCCCACTTTGTAACTCATAATATCTTAGATTACCTTCAATGTGTTGTCATCTTTGACACATATAAACATTTCATTTTTATATCTATTAGCTAACAGCTCCGAAAGAAGTTTAAATTCTTCTAGGTATCCATGAAGCAATCTTACCGAATTGGCATCAGCCTTGGAGAAGAGCAAGACATCATCTAGAAAGGAAACCATCACTGTACACATGCGTTCACACTTCAAATGGTACTGAAAGAGCCTACTCTGCCATGCCTTCATTTAAATGATACCATTAAGAACTTTCATATCCAAGACAAATAGGTATGGCGATAGTGGGTCACCCTCTCTTAACCCCTTCGCTCCTTTAAAAAAACCAACTGATTCTCCATTGATATTGATAGAGAAAGAGGTGGTGGTGATAAATTGGTGTATCCAAGTGACCATCTCGGGAAGAAAGCTCATCAATTTTAGAGTAGCAATAAGGAAAGCTCACTAAATAGAATTATAAGTTTTTATTAGGTTTACCTTCATTGTACACCGTGGAACACCCTTGTCAAAATGATATTTTTGGAGAAGTTCTTGAGCAAGTAAAATATTATCACCAGTTTTCCTTCCCACCACAAAGGTGGTTTGGTATCTATCAATTAAAAACAGTAATGCCAATTTAATCGGTTGGTTATAATATTTGAAATAATCTTGCAAATGATGTTGTACCACGAAATAGGTCTAAAATCAATTGCTTTGGAAAGAGACATTGTCTTTGGAATCAAGCTAATTATGGTGGCATTAACTTGTTTGCGCAGCTTCCCATGTAAAAAGAAGTCATGAATCGCCTCAATAACCATAGGACCCATAATATGCCATGCCTCATTATTGAATTTTGATGTGAATCCATCAGGGCTTGATACTTTGTAGCCACTAGTAGATAAAAATGATTGACAAATCTCCTCGGCACTCACTAGATAGCAAAGAAAATCTCTATGATTATTAGGTACTGTAAGAAGGATGAATAGGTGAAGTATATCTTTATCCACTAGATCATCTGCACGACCCATCCCCAATATCCACATAAAGTGAGCAACTATTAATTGCTGTCCTTGCTGCTAGTTGAGGAGCCATCCTCTTAAGTATATGAACTAAGGATATAATTTTTATAAAAATTATAAAGAATGGGTATGAGAGTTCATGCATGTGAAGTACCATCATCATGACTATAAAAATATGTCATGCATAAAAATTTTAAATAATAAATATTAAAAAAAATTAAAAAAAATCAGTAACAAAGAAAATAAAAGTTTGAGATATACTTATCTTAATTTCAAATTACCAAAATTTTATTTAGATTCAATTTAATTTGGCTTCTGAGCTTCATCTCTCTTTTTCTCTCTTCTCCTTCTTTCTCCTCTCTCAAAATTTGGTAACAAATGACCAAAAATCAGTCGGACATGACTTATATAGTAGGCTGGCACACGAGCACACGTCTGGGGCGCCTCAAATGCTGCGGCCAACCCCAATGGCTCACAAATTATTCGATCGTATGTAAGACGTTGACATTATTCCTTAATCCATTCAAAGATCCCTTGAGCATTCGTCAAGCATAAATATACAAGAAAGCGCACTCAAACTCAATTTAGGTGACACTCAAGTATGACTCTCTCCACTGAACACACATGGGTGTGCGTCAAGTGTCGGTTAAATACTTATCAATTTGATATGACCCGAATCAACTTTAATTTTAATCCAATTTTTTTTCTTCTTTGACCTCAATTTTAATTATCACAACTTAATTAATTATAATTAAATTTAAAATTTAAAACTCATATCTTACACTACTAATCTAATAATTTGGTCATTGACTGCCTGGTTAATTAGAAGTGCCATGCCATGGAGTGCAACATGAACATCCATCTTTTCTTCTACAATGGTGCTATTAGAAGCACTGTATGATCCACTAGTGTGAACATTTAGAATCTTCACTTATTCTGAAACTCGTACCAACTCAAGACACCTAGAACTAAAATATCTCTAAATATCTTAAATTCTCATACCATTTAACAAATTCTAATTTTTTTTCTAATATCATTGATTCCTAAATCTCCAAGTATTCTTCACAAAATCTAGTCTCTTTGATAACATGACCCCAACCCAACCTACACATGAGGAACTCCAAATCTTATAAATCATCATCATGAATAAATCCCATAATCCAAAACCTTGTAAATACTGAGGTAAAATATCCATTATACATTCAAAATGTTGGAAAGCAATTCTAAAATAAACTATCTATAATTAGAAAATTAAATGGCTCTCCATCACTGAACGTAAGGGCAACTAGACTCCATGATCATCTCTATCTCAAAGCTTCACAACAATAATATGATCTTTGGCTAGTGCTATAATCATACTCTAATATAGAGCCAATAAAAATATAAAGATGGGCTAAATATACAATAAATGATATAATTAATAATATAACATAAATAATAACTATCTTGGGTAAATCAATATCAATATATATAAAAGCAATATAATAACATAAAGTTGACCAATTAATTCTACTCGATATTTTGCAACTCGTCGTAACCATGACTTAGGAGCCACTATAAAAATCATCATCTGATGGATTTCACCATATCCAAACATCACTATACAACAATGATTTCATAAAATTTGAATTTCAACAATATCATAGGTTTCATTGAACCTATTTTAATAGATATTTTTACAACATAAGAAAATTTAATAATCTTCTCAGATCTTATTCTATTACTATAAAATAAAGGCTACATATTATTACCTCCATAGGCCAAGTAAGTATCACTTGGTAATTTATATTTGCAAGTTCAACATGCGACCAAACTTATGGTCTTTTAAGACTTTGCCTCCACTTCTCTGTGCATACAAATCAAAACTCTCAAATTCTCTCCACCCCTCTAAGCATAGTAACTATAACTCTCAAGTTCCTTTTACGCCTTTGAGCATAGAAATTTTTACTCTCTAATTCTCCCCATCCCTCTGAGTATAGAAATTCTAATTTCAATATGATAAACCCAATATCTCTTATCATGATATTTTTAATTATTACACTATGTGATGGTTATATGACTATAAGAATCTATTCATGAAAATAATTCTAATTTTAATATGTTAAACCCAATGTCTCTTGTCGTGATATTTCTTGTTACTACATTTATGATATTTATATGACTATAAGAATCAATTCATGAAAATAAGAAACCTCAATCCATCGAGATATGAAATATTTTCAAATAACTACAAATTACACTATAATTCTGTGAGTTTTTTATTCATTGAGATTATAATATTATCATACATTCTCATCTACCTAACCATAGAATAACTAACATTGTAGAGTGACAATTGACATAAGCATCCCATGGATCTAACGAATAGCCAACCTACGATGTTTGTATATAAGTATCTCGTCACCTCCCTATACGGTTAGCATCTACCCTATCAAAACAAACCTTAGGGTAAATATCCCCGATCATCTTTAAATATTTTTAGAGTTAAATTATACTAAATGGGATACCTACTCTCTCCCTACAGTAGGCATACCTCATGGCCACTAAGGAGAGTTAAGGCATACTATGCTAATCTCTAATATTGTAAGTTTAAATCATTAAAATGCTTAGGATATCCCATCCAATCATCTTATAATATAAAAACGCATGCTAAACACTTTACTTATGATCTTTAAGTCCCACTGCCATCTCACCAAATTACCCCCACATGAAGAATGCTACTCTTCTACACTTAGCCTATTAAAGGTTAAGAATATCATAGATCTACCAAATACAGCCATACAAATTGCAAGCAAGAGTGTAACTAGGCCATACTTAGCCTCTTTACCACTCGGCCATAAAAAAAAATATACATCCAATTAATTTGATGTATTATATTGGTCTTCTCTTCTCATCCTAGAAGCACACAACCATATAAGTCATTTAGGGCCCAAATATATATTTATGTAACAAGGTGAAATTACCACTTTACTTCTACAAGTCCTCTATTTTTTGGCCACTATGTATAATGTGTTCAATTATCTAGATCTGCCCACATAAGTTTCTCTATGTATTAAAATATATGTGGATCTAAAACATATTATTAGATCAATAGGCAAAAATCACACTTTTTTACCTTAGCATACCTCCCTAAGCCCACGGCCAACTAGTGATTTTTCATGCCATTAAAGTATACATGTGGAGTAAACTATAAAGACTTTAATCTTCCCACCTTAACATACAAACCGTTAAAATGACACCAAAGAGCATTTGCCACCTACAATACTGTGGCATGACATGATAGTTGGATGTAGAAAATGCATCATTTTCATGCTAGAAGACATTAAAGCTTATCTTGGGTACACGATGAGACCACGGTCATAAAGATACAATGTTTACATGGTTAGATGAATTTTGTTTTAGGATCCAAAAAGTATAATATTTATAAGATATAAGACGCCTTATTTTACATACTAAATCAAACATAAAAATGTTAAAAATTATGTTAACAGAAAGAATGGTAAATTTGTCAAAAAAATATAAATTTTTCGTTTGCTTCTTTTATTATTTCTAATTATTTATGCAAGCATGAAAAGCCTCCTAGATCTCACCAAGCATGGCAACTTCTTCACACTCCAAGCACGGTTCTTCACATTCCTCCATTCTAAGGATGGCATGGCTCAAGAAAAACAAAAGGAATAAGGAGCTCTGTAGGTTCTTCTATCAAGACATTGCTTTCTCTTCTCTCTTTCTTCTTCTTTCTCTCACAGATAAAAGGAGACTCAGGGCTGTCAATTTTCCTCTCTTACACGTAGGAAATAAGGAGGTTAAGACATAAGGACGCGGCTAGGTCAAAATTATAGCGGCTGACTAGGTTAAATTATAAGAATAAGGAAGAACTACTGCGGGGCCAACAGTGAGGGTTAGCTCCTACTATGATTCTTACCATCTCATTTAGATGATGATTAGGATGAAATTTATAGGAGAGGCGGCTAAATAGAAATGAAAAAGGCATACCTCACTAGGGTTTTGGAGGGCAAATTAGGCACGGGATTCTAACACCTCATTAATTAATTTTTATTTTATACAAAAAATAAATTGAACTTAATCATCATAAATTTTAATTAATAAAATATTAGGTTGACAATTATATCTATCGCTAGTAAGAAATTAACCAAATATTCTCTGGTCAGCTTTTCAAAATCAACCTATCTAAGCTTTTTTAGAGTTTTTTTTTCAAATTCTATGCAAAAAGTTGATCCTAACCCAAAGACAAAATATTGGATGCAAAAAATATTATCTATACATTAATTTTTTAATTAGTGGCATCTATTAATTCTAAATTCAATTGACCCAACATAAAATATCACAATGTTACACAACTTGTCTTGCATCTGTGTTGATTTGATTTACATATATAATGTGATGATTTAATCATATAAGTATACATTGTAACACTCGAATTTTTACATTTTATCTATTATTTTGACTATTAAAAGAAAAATCTTGGCATTGATGATTAAAAAAAAAATTAAAATTCTGCCGTGCTTTTGATTTGTGTATTTCCTTGTAGTGAGACCCATCATGGGGTATTTATGAACGTGCTTTCCATTGAGCCCACGACTATGGACCCTTTTCACATATCAGAAAGAAAAACCTAGCCTCTCTGGCCTTCATGCAGCCATCTCAAGTAAGAGCTTAAGACCTTAATTACTGTGGCCTAGTCGCGTACTTACAGATAGAATGAACAAAACAAGAAGTACCGTTTCACACCCAACGCATCATGTCAACATAAAACAATTGATTCACCTACTGAAAATTTCAGTAAGTACAAGACAAAATAGCATACCCTGCAGGTAGCTTGTTCATATAAAAGCTAAGTGTTCGAAGTTTAAGCCGACCTTCAAGAGCCTTGCGCTTCCTCTCGGTTAATAATATATAATATTTCAATAAATAATAAAATTTTGACAGTGGTTTGTCTTACCTGACCGACTTTAAGCCAATGTCTGTATTCACGACGCCACCAGGTTTGTAAAATTATTGGGTTTGTGGCACGGTTTTCTGACTGCAACTTTGGATTGTATCTCTCGATGAGGCACCCTCCATCGCCCTCGGGTTTGACAACTCCTGAGGCAATGCATGACGATCGCCCTCAGGTTCGACAACTCCTGAGGCGACGCATGATGGGCACGGTGGTTCCTTGTATCTCCCCCTTCGAATATAACAACTGCCTTAGCCAATGGTACCCAGCTTGCCGTGGTTACATCTTCTTCACATGAAGTCTTGCTTTTTAAAAACCCTAGCCTTTTCTAGGCTTCCCATCCCTCCAGTTATTTCCAGCACCATTTATCCATGCTGTGCAAGTCTCTCCCTCTAATCTTTCCTTATTAAATTTGTTAGGACTTGACCTACTATTTAAACTGCGGGAAAACACGCAATAATACACGACAAACACACAAGTATGCACAATCGATAAATACACTATTTTTATATGTAAAACTTTCTTTTAAATGACGGAGAAAAATCACAGGACTTAATGTCTAAAAATATCTCCACTATACAATGTATTGGTTATACAAATCCCAAATATAAAATCAAACTACTTTACCTCAAAACAAGTTCGTTTAATAGAGAACACAAGATGAAAGAAAAAAAATAAAACCCGGTAAATATTTTTCCCATGAGTAAGAACAGCGTGTTTACGGTCGATGGAGACTGAAACTTGATTCGGAATATAAATAGATACACAAATCTTTATCTTTTTTCTTTTCTCTATTTCTCTTCTTTTCTCTATTAAAATGACGCTCAAACTGCAGTGGTTAAACCCTTATATGCATCAGCCATATTTTTATCCTCCGGATCGCGCTCGAGTGCGATAATTCTAAAACTAGCGCTCGAGTGTCTGGTAGGCACGAATCGAGAGGGAGGTTTTTGAAAATTGTGCTCGAGCGTCGAGCAAGTGTAGCTCAAGTATGGTGCTTATGTAAATAATACTCGACTTCCAGAAAGTGCGGATCGAGCGTAGGGCTTTTGGAAATGGCACCTAAGGCGTGACTCGAGCATAATGCCGTTAGAATTAACACCCCAAGCCTTCGTCGTTTTCACCAAAATACTCATCATTCATATTACTAATTGACACATCAAATGAGTATGGGTCCATACAGGAGTGACCCATAACCCAATAAATTTTTTCAAAAACAAAATTGCACCTCCACATTGATGTTGTGTAGTTCTTTTAAGGTTTTTTGGATTATGTTAGTTGCTTGAGGTACATAAAAATTAAATTGTATGATCAAGTGTTTTAGTTACTTTTTATTATATGGTAATTATAAATATGTTGGGCCGAATATACGTTAGGATCATCTGATCATCTAGGCACAATTTTATTGGAGAAATACCGGGCTTAAGAGTACCGTTTCTAGGATTGCTTTTGCGGCAATTGTCTGCCATATCTGGAAGATTTGTAACAAAAATTTGTTTCAGAGCGGTCGAGCAGATCAACTTGAGTAAATTATAAGTAAAAAATAAAATTTCCTTACGATTGGGTTTTTTTTTTTTAATGATCTGATAAGGTAGCATATACTCTCTCCAATTTCCGTCACTGGGGCATTTTGTTGTGATCACTGAAGAGCCTCCCGTCCACAATTTGATGTGCATATTTTATCTTAGCTCTTGTTCTTCATTTCATTTTTTTCATTTTTCTTTTTTTCATTTTCACAGTTATTTTTACGATCTTTTGGGATCTACCTTGTGTTAGAATTAAAAGGGCTTATTTGAACCGCGATAAAATAGGTGATAGGCGATAGTAAGCACACAAACAGCACACACAAACAAGAAAGACGTAATTTTTACGTGAAAAACTCCCTATGAAATGAGGGAGAAAAATCACAGGACATAGAGTCCGAAGTTTTCACTATCAGCAGTTGATTGGTTACACAAACCCCAAATCACCCAAAAACAATATCAACTAATG
>JAOVVI020013597.1:0-11797 GCA_028571085.2 Nepenthes alata | reverse complement strand
TTCATTTTTCATTCTAATCACTCCAAATTCTCCTGGAGTGTAAGATGTAAATAATCCCCTTTTTGACATGGCATGCAAGGTGGCACCATAATCAATCACCCAACCGGACTCCTCATATGTCAGGTTTGCCACATTTTTTTCACATGTCACCAGGAGGTCGCCTTCTGTGACAACTGAGATGGAGGACTTGTCCTCACTTCGTCCCTTTTCTCATTTCTCCTTCTCAACATTCTCACATTTTCATTTGAAACACTGCTTCTTGATATGACTATTTTTGCCACAATGATGGCACTCAAGGTTTTTGATATCTTGACCGTGATTTGCTTCGACCTTTTTCTCCTATTTTCTGGCAGCGACCACTGCTTTGTCTCCTGGACTCGGTCACAAGCATGTCACTATGAGAAAACATCAAAGCCCATTGCAACTGCCTTGACTCATTCATGAGTAGGGAGCGATGACCTCGTCCAGTTTGAGAGTGTCTTTCCAAATCACAATGTAGTGACAATATGATAATAAGAAGCTGGAAGAGAAGCCAGCAGTACCAATGCCTTATCCTTCTCATTGATTACCTCATCAATGGCGGACATCTGAGTTACAATCCGATTAAAGTCATCCAATGCTTCTCAAAGCTGCCATCTTCTGACCGCCGCAGGCCATTGAACTGTTTCTTAATATAAAGCCTGGTTGTCAAGCATTTGAACTCGTATCGGCTTTCAAGCATCTCCCACACCTCCGCTGAATCAGTCAAGTCAAGGACCTCCTAGAGCGTGTTGTCCGCAAGGCATAATTTGATAGTGCAAATGGCAAGATCTTGTTTATCTTGCCAGTTCTCCTATGATAGGCTTTTCGGCTTATCTTCCTTATTCTTCAGTACTTTGATTGTTCCTTCTCTCGTCAGAATATTTTTTACCCTCTCCTACAAGAGGATGAAGTTACCCTACCCATTGAATTGTTCTACACTGAATGGTAAGTTCTTTGAGGCTGATATCGCCATTCAGACGGATTTGTGAACCAGTCTCTGATATAAGTTGTTGGGGATCAACGGGCGGCCTATTGACCAGAATTTAAGAATAATTATCACCTGTTGGCTAGAATGGATGGCCAACTGATAAAGCAAAACGTACACTGTGAAGTAGAGATAGGACAAGAGAAAGGAATACCAAATTTTACGTAAAAAATCCTTCTGAATTAAGAAAAAATCACGGGACACTAAGTCCACAAAGAATCACTAGGTAAAAAATTATAGGAGGCGAAAACAATAACAGAGCAAAAATAAATAAAGCCCTCTCACTTTGTTTTCACTCACAACTCTCTTTCTTTTCACTTTTACTCTTCTGTTACACTCTTTTTCTCTATTTGACCGGTGCCTTCTCCTTCGTCTTGTTCTTGCATTGCCACCTCTATATATTTGCTTTGTACAAAGTATACATACATATACACACGCCCATCACCATAGCTTGGTGGTTGGTGTTTAACTTTCAAGGTCTGCCTGTATGCGCACGCCTGGTCCTACAGCAGGCGACGTATACCTACTTCTACAGACTGATCAGCCTTTGGAGTCCCGAGAATGACTTCCACCAACCACCCAAAAGGGTAGGTCAACTTTACACTTTTTGGGTATGACAGTCGTCAAGTTTTTCAAATACAGCTTGTCAACTCTATTATCCATCGCTTTATATTAGCGAGTCAATCACACCATTGACCGGTCAAAATAGCCCTTCCCGCTTCTTTAGACGATTCACAACTTATGACGGTCAACATATTGACCGGAAGAGTTGACTCATGTCAACTATGTTGACCGAAATTTTTTTCTCCAAACATATTCGTACTCTGTTCAAGTCCTAAGGACTTCTACACGGGAGTGATCTCTAATAGCATGGCAAGGCAAGAAAAATAATGACCATATTAATTGAACGTGGAAATTGATAATAAAATCAAATACTGTAGGAGAATGCTTGCAAATTCGAGATCTTTGCCTCTTTATAAAAGA
This sequence comes from Nepenthes alata, assembly GCA_028571085.2. Taxonomy (NCBI): domain Eukaryota; kingdom Viridiplantae; phylum Streptophyta; class Magnoliopsida; order Caryophyllales; family Nepenthaceae; genus Nepenthes; species Nepenthes alata. Next base: position 9,807 of record JAOVVI020013597.1, on the reverse strand, counting down.
GGTTGATTTAATTCCTTTAACTATAGTTATTCAATCAATATTAAACGGTTTACATATTTTTTATAAAAAAATTAATTATTTAAAAAAATAGTATAATTATTTGATTAGTATCAAATGATTTTTATTAAGAGAAGTTAAATCTATTCCTTTTGAAAAAGGTAGGCTTTCCAATTGTACATGCATACATGGTGCATGGTTTACAAATTGAAGTATATTTTATTAGTTTAGATACACTTGATTTTTGATTAAAAAATATTGTTATCTATGAACTTCTCATAGGACTCTGAAATCACTTCTTGGTATATTCAAAGTATATTAAATTTCCATAAGTTTTAAATCTATTTTGTATTTTTTAACTTATAGCTCTTATTTTTTGATAATTAATTTCAATATTTTCTCATTATTATATTCCCTTTAAAAATTACCCTTTTCCCATTGAAGTAGATACCATTTTAGGAGTTCTTAATTAGATGAAAAAAAAAAACCATCAAATAAGCTTCTGATCAGATAATCTACTGACATAAAGAAACGATTATTTGAGTATGCAGTTCATCTAATTTCCTTGCTATTAGACTGACTGACGACCTATTTGAGGGATTTTGTTTTTGCAGGGCTTCGAAGGCACTACATCAGACAGCATCCATCTAACTTAACATACCCTACGCACCAACTATTTAAACCTTATTTTATCAGTCGTAAAGGCCATGTTTTCTGCCGTTTTGCCCTAACAATGCCAAAAACTAACTTAATCTTGTAAGAATAAGATAATCCTTGTAGTGATGATGTGATAACTGATGGTGGTGATATAGCCATTCGGGATGAGAAGACACTTTATATTAAAATCTAATATACAACCACCGAATAATAAAAGAGGAGTTTGTGGTGGGTTATGGGTCACTCTCGTGTGGGCCCATACCTACTTGATGTGACAGATGGAGGTAAATTTTTTCGCCGCATGAAGAAAGATCGAGTTGGGTCTGTTGGGCGCTCGAGTCGTAAATTCCAGTGTGCCTCTGCTCGCTGTGTGCCTGAATGATGCTCGAGCGGCAAAATCCAGTAAGCCCCCCCTCTCGCTGTGCACTCGATAGGCGCTCGAGCGCACACCGTTTATATAAAACGTGCACTTTACGTTTTTAGGTTATTCCAATTTGTTTTTGCGTCGTTCCAGAGGAGAAAAGGAGAGAAAAGAGAGAGAAGAAGAAGAAGATGAAGATTTGAGCCTCCGTTTGAATTTTCAATCAAATTTCAGTCTTCGGTAATCACACATACGAGGTTCTTGCTGCTGAGAAGAACATTTATCAGATTTTATCTCTACTCTTGCTCTTTATATTTTTTGTATGGGCTGTCCAAAACTAGTTGATATTGATTCTTGTGATTTGGAATTTGTGTAATCGATGAACTGTTACTAGTGAAAATTTTAAACTCTGTGTCCCGTAGTTTTTCTCCCTCGTTTCATAGAGATTTTTCACGTAAAAATCATGTCTTTATTATTTGTGATTGCTTATTGTGTGTTTGCTATCATCTGTACGTATTTCCTTGTAGTTTAAATAAGCTTTTAATTCTAACAGTTTGAGGGTAAGATCTCCATTAATAGAGTTGGCCAATTAAGGAGCTTTTTTAGGATTTCATGTCTCTTTGTCGAGCCACTTCCTTACTCAGCTCTAGAAAGGATCGAAAAATATGAGAATAAGAATAATTTAAATATAGCTTGTTAGATAAATTTAAGCACTTAGTTTATAAATATATGATCATTTTGTTAGTTTTAATATTTCAAATTTTATTGTCAACTTATATTTAAGAGTTTTCATAGAATTCTAATTTTTAAAATTGATGAAATCCTCATGTCAGTCTCTTTTTATAGTCGTTAGCTTGTACTTTGATAATTAATTTTGGATTTTGTTTTTCTTATGTTCTAATTTTCATTCAAAATCCTTTTCCATAATTCAATTGGTATTAATGAGATTGGTCGAGGATTTACTTCTATATAATTAGTTGTGACTATTATATTAGTTGCCATTTGGAAAAATTATTTTTTAATGAACTTACTCTTTAATAAAAAAATATTTTATATAATTGAGAAATCAATATTATATATATATATGTATAAAATTTGCAAATCATTGATTCATAGGGAAATTAATCAAGGTTTATCATTTATATATTTTGTTCACTTTTATAATCATGAATTATTATGGCAATTTAATGATTCCGTATATAATTTAATCTCTTAAAATTTTTACAAATATGTATAAACCTATATGATTTTTAAATTATATTATATCTGATTAGTAGAGATAAAATCTAAAGAAAGTAAAACTATAGAGATCTCTAACAATATTTTCTCCAAATGCAATTGTGATAATCTCTAAAAATATCTGTCGCACCCATAGATAATCAAATTAGATTATAACGATTTTACATCATCCAAATCAAACAAAATACATCTCATATGTTTGTATAGTTTTTCTATACACAATTTTACACAGTATTTTGTGTAAAAAATTTTTCATAATTTTTCTCATTAAAAGTTAAACCATAGTGGAATCAAAACATATTGCACAATGCAAGAAGAATAAACAAAAGGAATTAAGCAGTTGTTAATGCAAGTGAAACTTGCTTTTCATATTGCACGTATTAGGTATAAGAGAGGGATGTGATTGCCATTGTTTGAAACAAATACAAATTCCCCTCAAAGTCTACCAAACCTTGAAGATAACATAAAGCATCGTCACCCAAACCACATATGAATAGGGACCAAAGCTGCTTACTTTACTGAGTTATATAAAACTCTTTAAATAGACAGCTATAACTGTCTTGTATGCCCTCCACGGCCACGTATATTGAGATAATGCCTTGAAGCAAAGTATACACTAAAGGAGGACATATGTCCTCATCATGGGTCTATTTTTTTTCCATAAAGGATAATGAAAGGCTTGCATAACGATAGCTTCAATATCACTCAAAAAGAGTGGCGAAATCTACGGAAAAAGCACAATCAAAGCCTGATATTGAATCCCAGTGATTGAACTTTGTGCTACAAATTTCGACACTTTATCAGTGGCGCAGTATACGCCACTTAGCAAGAGATAATCATGTAAAAGGAGGCGTACAACTTAAGAAATATAATCAACCCTAATTAATCATAACGCGCAAAGACTCTTGGAAGCTTTTGCAAAATCTATGTACAAGAAGAGATAGTGATGGGCACTTATTTACAAATCAAAGGGCAATAAATCCTTCATAAGAAGGGAGCCTAGATATATAACTTGATACTGGCTGCTTTCGTGCTTGTCGATATCAACCTGTAGAGCATTCACCCACCTCGATTGCCCTCCATTCTCCGTGAGAAATTAGTCGAGGATGGTCGGCCACCCGCTAATTAGTACCCTTCAAGTTCCCAATCTTTTGCTTTGGACTTCTTGCCGTAGGACAAGAGAGCAGAAAGCCAATTAAATCATCTACCTCATCTTTATGATATTGAAGATGGGAGAACGAGAAAACTGCTTACTCATGCCAGCGTGAGCTGAATAATGAAGCAGCATCAACACGAGCTTCGAGAAGGAATCAACACATTATGCCATATGGGCACCGTGTAGAACTCTCCGGGGGCTGCGCATCAACCCCAAGGCACACCCCACAACTGCGTAAAGAAGGTGTTGGAATCGATCCGTCCAAATTTTATCACATAAAGTCAACAAAAAAAAAACCACCGTGATTGACTAATATACCTTTCTTTTTTGGAATTCGTAATGAGGCTAACACACATTTATAGTATAGAAATTATACAACAAAGTAAACAAGTGATTTTATGTTATTTCCCTTGTTAACTAATAAAAAACCATCGATAAAACACTTTACAATAATATAAGTTTAGTTACAATTTGATGCATAATGAGATCTAGATTATCGTCTTATTTTGTTAGGCTGGACCTTTGAACCACCTAATTAAGATCTTACACACCATTACAGTTAATAAAAATTAAGAAGTTACAAAACTTGGTCCCGAATATATTATTTAAGATTCAAGTCAAAAATATTTCTATATGAATGAAACATTGAGAGGGATTGGCGATGATTTTGAAAGACAAAGATTAGTTAAATTCGAGAACTTGGCTCCGAGACATAGGATAGATAGATGTAAGTGTATTGAGTGTTGGAGGTCACTCACATGTGGAAGTCCTAATGGCCGGAGGACTCGGACAGAGTACGAGCACTTGTGTGCTGAATGTTCGCGGACTATGCACAAGGAATTCCGGTCAATAAAGTTGATCGTAAGTTTTGGGGGATAAGTAGAAGGAATTTCGGTCAACTATGTTGACCGAAAATATTTAGACGGGCAACAATGACCGGTCAACTGAGGTATTGTCCGGTCATGTAGAGAGGATGGTTAACGGGGCGTAGACCGGCCTTGTGAAGCACACTGACGGAGGTCTGTTGGCCGTCCACTAGTAAATTTAGAAGGATGCAAGTTTAAAAGATTTTTTGAGTGTGCATGATCTCTTAACCGTTATTTTTGGATAGAGTATATTCGTATTGTTGACAATAATAAATTTATCGGGGGAACAGAATATTCCTCAGATCTGCTCCATATATGCATCTGTATTAAAAGGAAGAAATTTGTATTTTTTGTGAAAAAAATGCTTCTAAGTGTGAAGATTTGAGAGAGTGAAAAAGCATAGAAGAAAAAGAGAATAGTGGGCAAAAACAAATTGTGCCTTTTGTTTTACTTGTATTCTATTCTTCGATTCTTTCTTTCTTTCTCGAGTGCCAGTATAATTGTGAAAAAAATTGTTTCCCAGCTACACATAATAAAATTGGTTTGTAGACAAATGTCCCGTGGTTTTTTCCTTCAAGTTAGAGAAGGATTTTTTACATAAAAATTCGTATGTTTATCTCCTTCTTCCTAATTCCCTTTACTGTGTCTGTTTACTGGTGGTTGTTTGTGCGACAAGTTTGGCGTCCTGCTGTCCAACAGATCATGCCTCCTTTGTGCCTACAAGTAGTATCAGAGACAGGTTGAGAACTCTGTCTAAATAGTGTTATCATCTTCGAAGAATATGTCGTTTAGTGTGGAGTAATTCAACGGATAGGGCAACTTCATCTTCTAACAAGAGAGGGTGAAGAATATCCTAATCAGAGAAGAAAAAGTAAAGACGCTGAAGAAGAAAGAAGAGAAACCAGAAAACTTGTCAGATGAGGAATGGTAAGATAAAAGAGATCTTGCCAACTGCACTATTAAATTATACCTGGCAGACAACACGCTCTAGGAGGTCCTTGGCCTTACTGATCCGGTAGAATTTTGGGAGAAGTTAGAGGGTCGATATAAGTCCAAATCCATGACAACTAAGCTACATGTGAAAAGAAGTTCTATGGCCTGCAGTTGTCGGAAGGAGGGAGTTTTGAAAAATACTTGGATGAGTTCAACCGAATTGTAACACAGATGGCGGCCCTTGACGAGAAGGTCCAAGAGGAGGACAAGGCACTGGTCTTGCTGGCTTCTTTGTCAGCATCTTATGACCATATTATCACAACACTACTATTTCGGAAAGACACTCTCAAGTTAGACGATGTTATTGAATCCTTGCTCATGAATGAGTCAAGGCGGTTACAAGGAGCGGCAACGTCCTCGCATTCTGACGTACTTGTGACCGAGTTTAGGGGAAGGATTAGAAGACGCAGCCAAAAGCCTCGAGAAAAAGGTTACAGCAAATCATGATCAAGGTATAAAACCTTGAGTGTCATCTCTGTGGTAAGGAGGGCCACATCAAGAAGCAATATTTCAAGTGGAAGCATGAAAATACGGAGAGAGAGAAAGGAGAAAAGCAACGATGTGAGGAGAAGTCATCGGTCTCAGTAGTCACAGGAGGCGATCTCCTACTAGTATGTGAAGAGAACGTGGCAAACCTGACGGACAAGGAGTTCGGCTAGGTTGTTGATTTTGATACCTCTTTGCATACCACGTCTAAAAGGGGATTGTTCATATCCTATATTCCAGGAGATTTTGGAGTGATAAGGATGGGTAATGAAGGAACATCCCAAATTATTGGTAGAGATAATATTGTATTGGTTACCAATAATGGGACGAAGTTACTGTTGAAAGATGTCCGACATGTCCCTGACATCAGACTCAATGTCATCTCAACCGGTCGGTTGGATGATAAATGTTATTGTAATACCTTCTACGAAGATGAGTAGAAATTGACAAAAGGATCTCTTATTGTGGCAAGAGGGAAAAAGTGCTCCGCCTTGTACGTGATGAAGATCAGCGTAGTGGACGGGGACGTGAATGCTATAATTAGTAAGGAGTCTGAGGGCTTGTGGCATAGGAGATTGGGCCACATGAGTGAACGTAAATTGTGTCATCTGGCTAAAAAAAGCTTAATCCCCGGAGTAAAGGAGGACGGACCGAGAATGTGTCCTCACTACTTGGCCGGTAAGCAAATGAGAGTCTCATTTCTTGGAGACTTGTCCTCTCCAAATGCAGAATTACTCGATTTCGTCCACACAGATATGTGTGGACCTTTCAAGGAGAAGTCATTTGGTGTAGTTCACTATTTTGTTTCTTTTATTGACGGTTGTTGCAGGAAGTTGTGGGTCTACCTATTAAAAATCAAGAACTAAGTCCTCGGTATATTTGAGGAGCTTTATACTCTTGTTGAGCGTCAGACAGGAAAGAAACTAAAGGTCGTTCGAAGTGATAATGACGACGAGTACATAGGGTCCTTTGATACCTATTTTCGGTTACATGGTATTAGATATCAGAGGACACCACCAAAAATGTCACAATTGAACGGAGTGGCTGAGTGGATGAATCGCACACTCTTGAAAAGAGATGGTGTATGCTTTTTGAAGCTAAACTTTCCGCACACTTTTGGGCCGAAACATTGAAGACGACGGCCTACATCATAAATAGGTCGCCCAGTAAATCCTTGAAGGGTGAAGTGCCAGAGAAGATATGATCGGTCGAGAAGCCATCCTATGACCATCTACGGATATTTGGATGCAAGGCTTTTGTTCATATTTCAAAGGATGAAATGATCAAATTAGAGCCAAAGACGACACAATGCATCTTTCTGGGTTATGGGGAAGATGAACTAGGCTACAAACTCTACGATCCAACTGAAAGAAAATTTGTCCAGTCAAGAGATGTAGTCTTTGTTGAGGATGAAACGATTAAAGATATCGGCGAGAAGGCCAAGCCTGATGTTGATCGGACGGACACAGTGAGAGTTGAAGTTGTCCGTATGGTATTTCTGGAGGGTGAGGACAATGGCGAGGCGGTTACGGTACCTAATGAAGGCCAGGATAAAGTCATTCCTCAACCGGTCGAGGATATTTCTGTCAGAGAATCCTGACGAAATAGATGGGCATCCGTCCATCTGCCACCTAGTGAGTATGTTATGCTCACTGATACCGGAGAGCCAGAGACTTATAAAGAGGCTATAGAGAACGAGAGTAAGAAGAAATGGCTGAAAGTCACGAAGAATGAAATGAGTTCTCCATGAAAATCACACATTTGATTTAGCTAAACTTCATAAGGGGAAGAGAGCTCTAAAGAATAAGTCGGTCTTTCGACTGAAGACGTCCGTGGATACTATGCAGCTGAGATACAGGGCGCGGCTAGTAGTAAATGGCTTTAGTCAACGAAAGGGAGTTAATTTTGATAAGATTTTTGCTCCAATGGTGAGTATGTCCTCTATAAGGGCTGTGGTGGGATTGGCGGCTGCCCAGAATCTAGAAGTGGAGCAGATGGACGCCTAAACAGTGTTCGTCCATGATAAACTGGAAGAAGAAATTTACATGGAACAGTCAGAAAGGTTCAAGGTTAACGGGAAGGAGCGACTCATCTGTCGTCTAAGGAACAGTCTGTATGGGTTGAAATAGGCTCCAACACAGTGGTACAATAAGTTCGAGTCAGTCATGGTGAGTCAAGGATACCAGTGGACTATTTGTGATTATTGTGTATTCACACAGAGGTTTTTTGAAGATAATTTTGTTATTCTTCTCCTGTACGTGAATGACATGATAATTGTTAGACAGAATGGTGCTCAGATAAAGAAGCTAAAGGAGCAACTTGGACGGTCTTTCGCCATGAAAGACCTCAAATTAGCGAAGCAGATTCTTGGTGTCAGAATTATTCACGACCGGGAGGCAGGGAGACTATGGTTGTCCCAGAAAAGTTACATTGAGAAGGTACTTCAACGCTTTAATATGGACAAGTCCAAACCTATCAGCACTCTACTGACAAACTACCATAGGCTGAACAGTCGCCAGTGTCCGTTCTCGGATGAAGAGAATGCATATATGAAAGGTGTTCCATATTTCTCAGTTGTGGGAAGCTTGATGTATGTCCTAGTATGCACAAGGCCAGACATAATATACGCTGTGGGCACAGTTAGTCGGTTTCTATCTAACCGAGAAATAGAGTATTGGTCCACTGTCAAGTGGATCATAAGATACATCCGAGGAACTTTCAAGAGGTGCTTGCACCTTGGAAGTGATGAGCCTCAATTAGTGGGCTACTCGGATGCTGATATGGCCGAAAACATTCACAATCGGCAGTCCACCTCGGGATATTTGATAAAGTTTGCTGGAGGTGCAGTCTCCTAGTAGTCTAAGTTGTAGAAGTGCGTCGCCCTATCTACTAGTGAGGTCGAGTACATCGTAGTGACAGAAGTTTGCAAATAGATGTTGTGGATAAAAAAGTTTATGTAGGAATTGGGTCTCAGACAGGACAAGTATGAGCTACTTTGTATATAAACTCCTCATTCCATTCTAGTTCAAAACATATTGATGTACAATATCATTGGGTGAGAGACATGCTTGAAATCGGTCTACTGTCAATGGAGAATGTTAGCATTGAAGAAAATGGAGTGGATATGATGATCAAGATTCTACCGAAAGGGAAGAATAAAATTTGCTGCAAGCTAGTTGAGCTGATGGATTTAACTTCCCCACGGTTGTGATGGAAACTTTATTGGAAGTCACTCCCGTATGAAAATCCTGATGACTGAAAGACTTGAACGGAGTACAAACACTTGTGTGCTAAATGTTCATGAACTATGCACAATGAATTCCGGTCAACAAAGTTGACCGAAAGTTTTGAGGGATAAGTAGAAGGAATTCCAGTCAACTATATTGACCCAAATTATTTGGACGGGTAACAATGATCGGTAAACTGAGGCATTGGCCGGCCATGTAGAGAGGACGATCAGCGAGGCATTGACCGGCCTTGTGAAGCACACTGACAGAGGTTTGTTGGCTGTCCACCAGTGAATTTAGAAGGATGTCAGCTCAGAAGATTTTCTGAGTGTGTATGATCTCATAACCGTTATTTTTGGACAGAGCATATTCGTATTATTGGTAAGGATAAATTTATCGGTGGAACAAAATATTTCTCAGATTTGTTCCATATATGCGTCTATATTAAAAGGAAGGAATTTGTACTTTTTGTGAAAAAATGCTTCTATGTGTGAAGATTTGAGAGAGTGAAAAAGCAGAGAAGAAAAAGGGAATAGTAGGCAAAAACAAAGTGTGCCTTTTGTTTTGCTTGTAATATGTTCTTCGGCTCTTTCTTTCTTTATCGTGTGCCAGTATTGTGACGACCCAAATCCAAAATATTAAATATAGCTCGGATCATTCACGCGAAAATCTCAAAATTTAAAATCATCCATAATATTTCATAATACCAACACAACATAAACTACTATCAAATTTATCAATACATTATATAATTTAATGTATATAATTGTGTTGGTATTATGGAATATTATGGATGATTTTAAATTTTGAGATTTTTGCGTGAAT
>JAOVVI020013596.1:0-11797 GCA_028571085.2 Nepenthes alata | reverse complement strand
AAACTCTGTCCGTTTTTTCTTAGAACTTTAAATTAAAATTTGGACTTTAGTTTTTGTAGTTGTATTGACGGAAACATCTTAGGATAAAAAAATAATCAGTTTCGTCACAGTTAATATTAGAGAAACTAGATTCCTTAGGATTGATTAATTGTAAAACAGAAGTATAGGCTTAAATTTCAGTAGGAATAGGTTGAGGGTAGTTCGGATCAAATAGAGTGTGGAGGTGATAACCTTTAGGCCAATTCTAATCTATATTGAATAATTGATAATCACTTCCCCTAACTCGACTTCTTGAGGTTTATGAATATTGTGCTTATTTTTGGTTATAAGATACAAGATGGCCAGTAGAAGAAATAGAAAAAAATAATCATGGAAGTGCTAGTACTCCCCATGATTGAGAGGCAGCAAACGTGGATTTGTTGGAGAGGATGACAAATGTGGTTGAATCTATGGAGTAGCGTCATATGTCTCCGGTCCCTGCACCTGAGCCAACTCCGGTAAACCTTGCTCTGACGACTAATGATAGATTAACAGTGAAAAGAGTACCTGGATTTTTGGGTAAGCCTGATCCAGTAGAAGCGGATGTTTGGCTTAAGAGGATGAAGAAGATTTTTGCTGTGATCTGGTGTACTGATCAGGAGAAAGTTTCTTTAGTGGTGTACAAGTTGGAAGGTGAAGTTGATAGTTGGTAGAGTACGAAGAAGAGGGTGATAGGTGTGCTCGATAATGAAATTACATTGAAGATGTTCGAAGAGGCCTTCATGGAAAAGTATTTCCATTCCAATCTCAAGAATAAAAAGGAGTAAGAGTTCATGCGGATGAGATAGGAAAATATGAAGGCAACTGTCACTCTAAAGCTCTAGACTTATACTTATATTCTAGATCGGGCTATGATTTATGAGAAAGATGTGGAGACACAGAGGTTTTTTGCAAAAATGGCTGCTACACGGGGAAGTCTCAATACAGGATCAAACGTAGGGCCTTCAGGACCATCCAAGAAGGTAAGGATAGCAGACAAGGGGAAAAACATCACTCAAGTTCAGTCAGTGACTGGCTCTTAGGAGTCAATAGCTAACTGTACTTTTTACGGAAAGAAACATCAGAGATATTTATGTCGTAAGGCAATGGGAGTATGTTTTAGATGTGGATAGCAGGGTCACCTTATCAAAGACTATCCTTTACCTCTGAGGCTAGAAGCGAAGAAGCCTATTGTCTTGGCAAATGCTTTTTCGATGACTGTTCAAGACCCAGAGGTATCCCCAAATGTTGAGAAAGGTACCCTTTCTATTTTTGGAGTTCATGCTTTCATCTTATTTGATTCGGGGTCTACCCATTCTTTTATTTCCCTACAATTTACATGCCATATTATGTTTACCCCGTAAATTTTGGATTATTCTTTAACTGTATCAACACCTATTGGATTCTTAGTAGTGACTGACTTTATGTATCCTAGATGTAAGGTTGAGGTGAATGGAAAATATTTGATGATGGATTTGATATTGTTGAACATGGGTGATTTTGGTGTTATTCTAGAAATAGATTGGCTAGCTAAATATCATGCTAGTATTAACTATTTTCTAAAAATGGTTTATTTTGATATTTTTGAAATGGAACCCTTTTTCTTTCAAGGCATTAGGAAGAAGGAGACGCCTATATTAATTTATAATTTACATGCCAAGCACTTGATGAAAAGTGGATGCCAAGCTTATCTGGCATATGCCTACACTATTAGGAATCACAGTGTGCCGGCTAAAGATATCCTCATTGTATGTGATTTTGAGGACGTATTTTTTGAGGAGTTGCTAGGGCTACCTCCACACTGGAAAATTGAGTTTGAAATTGCAATTGTTCCTAGATTTAGCCCAATTTCTAAAGCCCCTTATCGTATGGCCTCGGCCAAACTAAAAGAACTGAAGTTACAGTTACAAGATTTATTAGACAAGGGCTTCATCAAACCGAATGTATCTCATTGCGGTGCATCGATGTTGTTTGTGAGGAAAAAGGATGGGTCCTTGTGGCTATGTATTGACTATCGTGAATTGAACAAAATCATGATTAAGAAAAAATATCTATTGCCGCATATTGATGATTTATTTGATCAATTGTAAGGATTTTGAGGATTCTCAAAGATTGATTTGAGGTCCAGTTATTACCAGTTGAGGATTTAATCAGGAGATGTGGCCAAGACTGCTTTTTAGACTTGGTACGACTACTATGAATTCCTTGTTATGCCGTAATGTCTTACAACTGCCCCTATTACCTTTATGGATCTGATGAATAGGGTGTTCAGGTTATATCTGGATAAGTTTATGGTATTATTTATTGATGACATTTTAATATATTCAAATGATTATGAGGAGCATAAGACCCACTTGAGGATTGTACATCAGGTATTTTGTAAAGAAAAGTTGTATGCTAAGTTGAAGAAGTGTGAGTTCTGGTTAGAGAAAGTGTTATTTCTGGGGCCATGTAATTTCAATCCAAAGAAGGTAGAGGCCATTACAAATTGGAGTAGGCCTACGTCCATGACTAAGGTTCGGAGCTTTCTTATCATGGCGGGCTATTATAGATGTTTTGTAGAAAATGTTTTACAGATCGCTATGCATCTGACTCAGTTAACGAAGGAGGCCAAGTTTGAATAGATTGAAAAATGTGATCAGAGTTTTCAGGAGTTAAATGATCGCTTGACTACCACTCTGGTACTAATAATTTCAGAAGGTTCATGTGGTTTTGAGGTATATTGTGAAGCCTCTAAAGCAGGTATGGGTTGTGTATTAATGCAGCATGGAAAAGTAGTGGTTATGGGTCCAGATAATTGAAGGTGCACGAAAGAAATCACCCAACTCATGATCTGAAACTAGCTGTTGTTGTGTTTGCTTTGAAAATTTATAGACATTATTTATATAGTGAAAAGTTTATTGTTTATTCTGATCATAAAAGTTTGAAGTATTTGTTCTCGTAAAAGGAGCTTAATATGAGACAAATGAGGTGGCTTAATTTTCTGAAAGATTATGACTGTGAGATACAACACAAGCCAGGGAAGACTAATGTGGTTGCGGATGCTTTGAGCCACCAATCGGGTTATATGGCTAAGTTGCAAATTAAATAGATGGAGATGTTGGATTATTTGAAGTAGTGTGATATCCAATGGTATATTCGGGGCTATGAGATACTTTTATCGTACCTTCAAGTTCAATCGGAGGTGATTATCGAGGTAAAGGAGAAACAGGTGAATGACTCGTTTCTTATGGACATTGTGGATAATCTGAATAGAGACTCTCGAGTTGATTTTAGTGTCCGAACTGATGGGGTATTGAGATTCAGAAATCTATTATGTGTACCGAATGATAAGAAGGAGAAGATTTTAAAGGAAGATCTCCGGTCTCGGTATATAATCCATCCTAAGACGAATAAAATGTATCAGGATATGAAGAAAATGTTTTGGCGGAGGAACATGAAGAGGGACATTATGACCTATGTGGAAAAATATCTTGTATGTCAGCAACTAAAAGCTGAAAGAAGGAAGCTATCTAGGTTGTTGCAACCAATGTCGATCCCTAGTTGGAAATACAAAGATATTAATATGGATTTTGTATCAGGTTTACCGAGGACTCCCAAGAATCATGACGCTCTTTGGGTTATAGTTAATTGACTAATAAAATCGGCCCATTTCTTGGCGATTAAGACGACATATCCTCATGGCAGACTGGCCTAGCTATATGTAAATGAGATTGTGTGACTTCATGGAGTACCTGCTTCAATTGTATCTGATAGGGATCCACGTTTTATCTTGAGATTTTGGGAAAGCTTGCAAAAGGAGTTGGGGACGGAGTTGAAGTTCAGTACTGCGTACCACCCCCAGACTAATGGCCAGTCAAAGCGTACGATTTAGATACTTGAGGATATCTTGAGGGCCTCTGTGTTAGATATGAAGGGGACTTGGGATAATTATCTAGCCTTAGCAAAATTTGCATATAATAATAGTTATCAGGTGAGTATAGGTATGACCCTTTTTGAGGTACTGTATGAGAAAAAGTGCAAATCGCCAATTCATTGGGAGGAGACCGAAGACGAAAAGATTTTGGACCCTGAAATTATTAAGAAAATGGCGGAGAACATTAGACTGATTCATGAGAACCAGTCTTTGACCATTGATAAGGATTTATCCTATTTCAAGGAACCGATACATATCTTGGATCGAAAGGACCAGATGTTTCACATGAATACCATTCTCCTAATGGAAGTGCTTTGGAAGAATTATTCACTCAAGGAAGTGACATGGGAACATGAAGAGGAGATCCGAAGCAAGTATCCCTAGTTATTCTCTTGAGGTATATAGCTTTATTTAATTTTGAGGATAAAATTTTCTTAAGTGGGGGAGAATATAATATGTCGAATAATTTTATTTGATTTAATTGGGTATATTTATTTATTTTGGATAAATTGGGTGTAATGAAAAAAATTAATTAAATATTATAAACATTTTGGAGAATATTTAAAATTATTGGGCAAGTGCCTGGGGTGTGCCTGTTTGATCGCCCGAGTATCGATTTAAATTTTAAAAATTAAAATAAAATAAATATATATAAATATATATATATATAATAATAATAATAACAACAACAATAATAACAACAATAATAATAATAATAATAATAATAATAATAATAATAATAATGATGGAAACATAGAAGGACAAGGAAAGTAGGAGGAAGGGGGGCTCAGGCAAGGGTTTTGCGGGGAAGAAAAGAGAGAGAGAGAGGAGGGCTTCGCCGGAGTCGGTGTTACGCCGGTGGTTAGTGACGGCCGTGCGTGACTGTGGCCGACCGGGCAACCCGATCCCAGCAGTACCAGCGCAGGAGCCCGACAGCAGAATGAGAGGAAGAAGGAAGGGGGAGAGGAAAGGGAAAAAAGGGAGAAATGCACCCGTTATGATCCAATCCGGGTAAAAATAACTGTAGATCAAACTCAAGCAAGTGTACTCCAGACGTTATCTTTCATTTTTACAACTTTTTAGTATCTCCGAATTTATATTTTTACTCTAAAATCATATTTATTCATGTTCCGCATAAATAAACCATGTTTATCCTGATTAATCGAACAGATTTCATATTTACTTGTATGTATTGCAATGTATATCTTCAATTTCATGTATATACATGTATTTGGCATCCATTTTATGTTCAAAAGTTTTGTTGAAACCTTAGGAACGAAAATTTAGGGATTGGTGTTTAAAATCCATGAATTTTAACATGTAAATGTTGATTTGTAAAGGGGTAATGTCCATGATATGATTTGTATCTGAGAAATTTACATTGAATTATACTATTGGATTACTGTGAATTTCTGAAGCAATCTGAAGAGATATTTCTATACTTATGACTAACTTTCTAAAGAACGATAAGCTCTAAGTTAAGAAATAAGAAGAAAAGTATTTTCAATTATATTAATTAGGACATAGGACTGATATATAGTCAGGTAAGATTCTCCGACATGTCTTAAAATATTATGGCGGTAATCAAGAATAAATCTTTCCATGGAGTTATACGTGGTCCGCCCTTACTCAGGGCGTTATCCTAGAGGGTAATTTTCTATTTCTAACCTACCGTCGGGAAGCGTTTCTGCACTAATCCTATGAGACGGGATATCAATGTTTCTACTTTTAGCTTTAGATTGTGTGGAGTGAACACAATCTATTCTTGATTATTCATCTCATTGGCTAGTAAGGTCTACTAGTTTGGTTCTTTTGATACTAAAAATGGATTTTCTAGAAATTACAGAGTTCAACTCCAATTTTCTGATTTCTGATGCTTGTTTTATTGAGTTATGTCTTCCAAAGCATGTTTATATTGTCCAAAGCACGTTTATACTAATTTATGTTTTCTCATACTTTCATGTACCTCTCTGTTCTTGAATAATTTCATATTTCTGTTCACTTGTACTAATCTGCATGAAAGTATTATATTTGCATGTTTTTACTGTACATTACTGGCTTTCGGCTTACTGATTTATTTGTTTCCCTTCTAGATGATATGGTAGAACTAGTTCCTAATGAAAAAGAGTAGTCCAATCTTAGCTAGCAGACCTTGGAAGACTTGAAGCTATTTTGAAGATATTGGGAAGATTAGCTTGAATGTAATTATCTAAATTTTGTGGTTGAACAATATATATAAAATGTATGTTATATATGTGATGAAACAATGAAGTATGCTTCCGCAGAGATATATATTTTGGATATAGTTCTACTTCCACTATATGTTTTATGGTTTGTACAGGTCTTAGTATGCATCTCTATTTTGGACTTTGGTATAGTGGATAGGAATATTGAATGTAAAGTCGTGGGGATTGGTACAACGTCTGATGATCCTGTGTCAGTGATTGTAATATGTGTCGATGGATATTATTTTGTATAATTGTAGGTTTTATTCAGGTTTCATATTTCAATTTAACCCAAGTTTAGGGAAAACTATGTTCTTTTTTTCTTAGAACTTTAAATTAAAATTTGGGCTTTAGATTCGATAGTTGTATTGACTTGAACATCTGAGGACAAAAAAATTTCATTCCATCACACTTGCTGTCGGGATCGAGGCCCAACTTATGGACCATTACTCCGGCCGAAATCTCAAGCATGTCAGCGGGAGTCCACAAAAAGACGTCAGCATTCTGCCGTAAGAACGTTATTAGCTTGTCACGTAGTGTCCCAGTGAGTGAGCCCCCAATTTACACTCACCTATTCAAGTCCTCCGGATTTAGTGGGATTAGATCGGTTACCTCACTAGATTACGCTTGCTACAAAGTTGCTTGGTCAAGCTCTCCTGCCGTCTTTGTGCTGCCACTTGGTGCGATCTGGGACATATAACATGTCCACCTAGTGACTTGGTCACCTTGCACTTACTTACACTACATGCTATTGGGAACTTCATCTTGAGATGCGGTATTGAAGTGATAGCTCCAAACACTGTTAGGCATGGGTGGACTAGTATAGTGTTGTAGACGGAGGGCAGGACAACGATTGAGAATGTGGGTGTACGACTCGCCGTTCTTGGGTAAGTGGCCAGGGTGACCTCCAACTGGATTGTCCATTGGATGGCCACCGGCTCGTTGTCAAGACCATAGAGCGGGCCTTCGACAGGTTTCAAGTGACTCTTTTTTAAACCAAGTTTAAAAATTATATCAAGTTAAAGAAAATCTCAAAAACTTCCATTATCAAAGAAGACTCATTTTAGTTGGCATCGACGTTACTGTCCAAAAATAAGGGGATCTGCATGGGGGAGATTACATGGTCCATGTCATTATCACTAAAACTAATGACGTTGTCTTCAGTGCGATGCTTCTTCTTCCCAGCTTGTAACTCTTGCGATCCGCTAGGGTCTTGACCAGTCGGATTGTGATCATATTGACTACTCCAACCACGACCCGATTTCATGGCTAGGAAGGCTCCGACCCTTCCTCTCCTGAGGTGCTAGAGCTCTGCATAGGATTCCTGACGAACCTGGTGAGGTAACCCCTCTGGATCAACTCCTTGATCTCCCACTGAAGTATCTTGCAATCTTTCGTAGAGTATCCAGGAGATCAATGAAAATCACAATATTTGGTAGGATTTCCTCCCTCTGCTTTCTTAAGTGGTTTTGGCCACTTAAGGAATTTCTTTCCACGGATCTACATGAGGACATTGGAACGAGTGTCAGTCAGGAGCGTCAAGTTGATCGGCCCATAATCTATTCGGCTTGGTGCTCCAATCCTATGCTGCTTTCTGCAGGAATAATTGCCGCCACTATGCTTCCCCTCTCCCTCGGCCTGGGAAGAGTGAGGTTGTTCGGACTGCATGGGACGCTTAGCCTCGTTGGCTTTTTCGGCCGCTGCATAGGCCCTGGTGATGGATTTTTCCTCCCAAAAGTTTTGTGGATTCTTGTGTGTTAAATGCCTAAAGAAGTCCCCGTGTGTCAATACGGAGATGAAACTGTCAAATTTTATCTCCTGTGTGAGCCTGGGGATCTTCCTGGATTCCACCACGAAGTAATCTCGGAACTTCTGCGGGTTCTCTCCCTGCTTCTGTTTGATGTGGGAGAGATGCTATGGTTGCTTCTCTTCCCCACGGCTGGAGGCATATTGCGCCAAGAAGAGGTCGATGAGAAATCGAAAGCTTCGGATCGAATCTAATGGGAGACGATGGAACCAGATGCGAGCGTCTCCCTTTACCGTAAGAGGGAAGCAGCGGCACATTGCTGCATCCTCCAACCCTTAGACTCAGATAGGTATAGAAATGATCGAGGTGATCCATGGGATCGGCACTCCTATCGTAAGAGTCAAGAGTTGGTATCTTGAACTTTGCTAGCATGGGACGGTTCAAGATCTATATTGTAAAGGGAGAACTGTCCAAATCTATAGCGTGTTCGTCATCCTTGAACACACGGTTTCAGATCTTCTCCACCTTTGAATCTGCTTGGGTGGCATTGCTAAATCTCTTAGAATTGAGGTAAGTTCTTAACTCCGTTCTTTCTCTGGGGTGGCGTGTAGCCGGCCGCCTACTACCACCAGTGGATCTAATGACCCGGTTGGCTCCCTCTTGAGCCTGGGGCCTGGTCTCCACCTGAGAGTATCAGGGTTCCTTCACTCTAGACTCTCCTCCAAAGTCCTGCTACCCAAGAGTCCTTCAAGCCTTAGGTGGCTTTGGGCGTATGAGGCCTTTGGAGCCTGAGTGTTAGCCGGCCTCCTGGTCTGCTTGGCCGGTTTCTTCTTCTTTTGGCCTCCTCTCCTGGAGGCCAGATCAAGTACCGCTGGGAGCGGTGCCCCCTATAGTGCGTTCTCCTAGAGAAAGCTGAGCATCATGAGCATTTGATTTATGTTGCTCATCTACTCCGCCAGATTCTAGCAAAAATGATGCTAGCACACCGTTGACCACCCCATTGACCCGATTACCAATAGCATGGTCCTAGTCGGGTGAGGTCACGTCTCTAGTGGGCTCGCTAACTTGTACTCATGTGTTTACCATTCTGACTAATGGTAATGGTCTAGAAGGTGAAAACGAGAGAGAGATTGGAGAAAAGTGGTTGGCTTTTTATAATCTTCCCACAGATGGCACCAAGGATGTGACGGACCGGACACATTCAACCACATGCGGCTGCCCGTCGACCGAAACTGATCACACACTTTGGTTAAAAGGGGTGGACTTAAAATTTTTTTTCTCTTTTCTTTTATCAACACAACGCGTGCACAGGATTGCTTAAGGCCAAACTCATTGAGTTGGCCTCCAAAGTTTTAGGTTCTTACATGACCGGCCAATGAAGAGGTCGTTCAGACATGAAGGTCCCGAATAAACTGAGATGTCACTAGGAATCACAAATTACTTAAACCATAACATTATACGGAAGCATACTAATATTCATAGACTTCTAACAACAAAGGACATTTACAAATCTGACCCAAAACATCAAAAGAGGAAACATCAATTTTTGCTTTGCTACTTAAGTTTTCTGGCCAGCTATCCTGCCTATCAAGTCCCTTCAGACTTCACTCTTTTTCGTCAGGCATAAACTCATCATCTGAAAAATAATAAGAGTGAGTTACAAGGCCCAGCAAGGTACTCTCATGCACAAATCATGCATAGTTATAAATAGTGACAAACAGGCATAATGCAATAGAGGCATATATACGTGTAGTTTCGTAAAACATGGCCAGAGTCTATACAAACGGATTCCAAAGTCATTTTCATGCAATTTGACTTCCAAAAACATGCTTCTATTTCCAAATTTGTTTCTATAAAAAACCGATAGCATTTAAGGTCTGCAGCGCTCGACCATCCGAATCAAATAACGCTACATTTAAGGTCCGTAGTCATGACCCAATTCAACGGTAGCATTTAAGGTCTGCAGCTCACGACTATCCGAATCAAATAACGCTACATTTAAGGTCCGTATTCATGACCCAAATCAACGGCAGCATTTAAGGTCTGTAGCTCTCGACTGTCCGAATCAAATAACGCTACATTTAAGGTCCGTAGTCCTGACGTAATTCAACGGCAGCATTTAAGGTCTGTTGCTCTCGACCATCCGAATCAAATAACGCTACATTTAAGGTCCGTAGTCATGACCCAATTCAAATGCAGCATTTAAGGTTTGTAGCTCTCGACCATCCGAATCAAATAACGCTACATTTAAGGTCTGTAGTCGTGACCCAAATCAAAGGCAGCATTTAAGGTCTGCAGCTCTCGACCGTAACGCCACATTTAAGGTCCGTAGTCATGACCCAAATCAAACGGCAGCATTTAAGGCCTGCAGTTCTCGACCATCAAATCATTTAGATCCGCAAACTACAGTACAAATGTCGGTTTCAAATACATACAAATGCTGATTTCGAAATCACAGTGCAATGCGAGTTTCAAAATACATATAAATGTCGGTTTCATATTCATGGGACAATTTTCAATTTCAAAACACGTTCCAAGGCCGGTTCAATTTTCTTACAAAGGAGTCTGATTTCAACTTCATACTTAAGTGGCCGGTCTTGTTTTGCACTAAGGGATGGCCGAACCTCTTTTACACTAAGGGAAAGCCGAACTTGATTTCATGCAAAGGTAAGGTCCGAACTTAATTTTAACATTAACAAATCCGGTGTTCTTTTCTTTACTGAAAGACGGAGTACAAAAGCCGAAGTTCTTTTCCAGCAAAAGACGGAGTTCTTTTTAAAAGGACAGAGTTCTTTTTCAAAAGGGCGGAGTTCCTTTCATCAAAAGGGCGGAGTTCTTTTCGTCAAAATCCGGAGTTCTTTTTCAACAATGGGACGGAGTTCTTTTTCAACAAGGGACGCAGTGCTTTTTCTCAAAGGACGGAGTGCCTTAAAAGTCGGAGTTCATTAAAATCCGAAGTTCATTAAAAGTCGGAGTTCATTTTCCTCAAGGGACGGAGTTCATTTTCTCAAAGGACGGAGTTCATTAAAGGCCAGAGTTCTTTTTCCAACAAAAAGGACGGAGTGCTTTTTCTCAAAGGACGGAGTGCCTTAAAAGCTGGAGTTCATTAAAATCCAAAGTTTATTAAAGGCCAGAGTTCTTTTTCCAACAAAGGACGGAGTGCTTTTGCTCAAAGGATGGAGTGCCTTAAAAGCTGGAGTTCAATAAAATTCAAAGTTCATTAAAAGCCGGAGTTCATTTTCCTCAAGGGACGAAGTTCATTTTCTCAAAGGACGGAGTTCATTAAAGGCCGGAGTTATTTTTCCAACAAAAAGGATGGAGTACTTTTAAAAGCCGAAACTCCTAAATCTGGAGTACTTTTTACTGAAAGACAGAGTGCTTTTCCATTGGAAAACCGAACTTATTCTTTATCGAGGAAAAACCGAACTTGATTTTATTAAGGGAAAACTGAATTTCTTTTTAAGCATGCGGTTAACAGAAATTCTCCTTTAACCAATGATCAGAACAAACATAGTACATGCCATAACATATAATCATTAAAAATCAGACATACTTGCAATGAAACATGCGCATTAAATCATGATCTTAAAACAAGGAGGGTACACTTGCCTGACTGCCTACTCTAGCTGCCTCGAAGTTCTTTCCTCCCTCGTCGCTCCTTATTCTTCCTTCGACCCAGAAACTCATACTCATCCCTCAACCTGAGCCCGATATATAAAGAGGAGGGAGTAGGTGGGTAAGTTACCTACTCGGTACTTGCCTTTAGTGATTAGGTGGAAGTAGGTAGGTTAGTTTACTTACCTCAGTTCTTCTCCTCAGAGTGTAATGAGGTAGTTTTTACCTACCTCATTTGGTCGAGGCCTAGTTGGATTCTAACTAAATAATAAAGTT
>JAOVVI020013594.1:0-11798 GCA_028571085.2 Nepenthes alata | reverse complement strand
TAAAAAAAAATATAAAATTAAATAAATTTTTTAAAAAATATATACTCAAGTAATAAAATACATACACACACACACACATACATACATACATATATATATGTATGTATGTATGTATGTATGTATATATATATATATATGTATGTACATATATATATATATCTATATATACATACATACATACATACATATATGAAGAAAAACCCAGAATGGGCTGTTCATATTCCTTCGTGATTGTGCCCAACCCGAATTTGGATTGGGCCTAGAATTTTAACCATGTTCGTCCATAATGCTCATATACCTTGGCCATTCTATATAAAATCCAGGGTTGGACGAACTTGGCTTGCTGGACTGGCCTGGTTTTGATCAGATCTACCAGGATGCCTTATCCCAATATTGGGTCAATTATGCATAGACATTATCAATTATTCACCAAGTGTGTTACTCAACTCCTTTTGAAACAGTGTCAAACTTTGGCTAGTGTAGTCAGATGAGGAGGATTGCCAGGATCATCTTAGAGCATTGGTACATTTTAGGGAGTCAAGAGTTGAACTAAAACCAGAAATGGTGTGCTTTCAGTGGTCGATACTTCTGATTGATTGTTCTATTAGTAACTGTGTCTGGGTACCTGAAGAAGGTAAGCAGGGAAACTAGGTGGCCTAAAGTTTGTAGATGGGTGTCCATGATTTGGACAAATATCAAGCCATAGGTATTTGAAGCTTTATCTCTATCTCTCTAGTTCTGGCACTGTATATTTCAAATTAGATGCTATTTTCGCAGCAGAGGGCAATCATATTTCTTGCAACCGTCTGAGTAAGGTTCTGCACATCACTTGCATGTACAATATTCCTCAAGTTGTGTTATAATTGAATTAAGTTTATGTGAAGACTTGAAATTTCAGGTAACAATACCATAGGTGGGAGATAAGCTGAACTATGTTGAGGCTGCTGCAATTATTTATGGATTGTGAATTAATCTAGCTTAAATATCAAAGTCCAAAATATTTTGCCACTAAAAATTATAGATACTACTTGATTTTGGGCATATTAAGTGATTGGTTCTGAGGTTTGTGCACACAGTCGAGTTTTTGTGGCTTCATTTGTATTATTGTGTCAAAATGCTGAGTTTTGCAGTCAACTTGAAGAACTTCCTGCCATAGTGCAAAGTTTAAGAGAACTGAAAATAATTTTGATTTGTGTTTGCTATTATTTTGTGTACAATATTGACATTGTGCATGATTATACACTTCGAAGCCTAATATTATAGGTGCAAGATCCTTAGCTTCATAAAGTCATGCGGTGAGGGGATGAAAAACTTGTAGTTCTTTTGTTTTGTGCATGACTGTGTAATATGAATAGATACTGTAATATGGCTATGTAATATGAATAGGTATTGTAATATGAAAAGTTCTTGCATCACCTAGTTTTGTGTTTTACTTCATGTTGTTTATTGAAATGTTCATCTAGAATATGGAAACTAGAATATGAAATTGAATCATGTGGCATACTGCTGTTAGTTGATGTATTGCCAGATAATGAAGTACCATGAATTTCAATATTTACCTGTAATGAATAATAAAGTAAATGCAATTCAGCCTTTGAAACCTTCTTTAAATTAACAAAATAATATTTAGTTTGCTCCATTATCAAAGTATACATCAAAATCCAGAAAGAACTATGAAAGAACTTAGTTCCATCTGACTGTATAAAGGTGAGTCCATATATATGAGTGAACTTAGTTGTCTATAATCAAAATTCAGAAGCCACATTGTGTCAATATGCTTTGTATAAAATACGTATGAAAGGCAAACTTATCTAGTTTTTGATAAATCCCACACGAGGGCTTAAAATTCTATTACAAAAGGATTTAAGTTCAACCCTATGTATAAGATCCCTCAATTGCTGTTGATTTGTTCTAGCTGCTGCTTTTCGAACTTATCCTCTGAATACAAATAATTAAGAACTGTTGAAAATGCAATTCTCATTATAATTTGGTTGGAGATGGGTCTAAGCCAAGTGAAATGAGTTTTTGGTTGAAAAGATGAGAGTAATAATCAAGTTAGCAGCTACTTTAATCTCATTACTGCCACCCTCAGTTGAACCAGCCTGTTTTTTCATCGACTCCTTCCTCCATGTGAAACACTGCTGCATCTGTGACTCTCAACTGATCCTCTTTCTCTAGAACCTCCACGTATATGTGTGTGTATATAAAACACTGCTTCATCTGTGACTCTCAACTGATCCTCTTTCTCTAGAACCTCCACGTATATGTGTGTATATATATATATAAATATATATATATATGTGTGTGTGTGTGTGTGTGTGTATTCTGTTGGTACCCCATCCACACCTTTGTTTACTACAACTCTTCCCCTCTCCCTTGATCTGTTTCTAGGTTTTCTAAGCTTCATTTGCTGCTTTCTCAACTTTCTAGCATTTAGCATTAATCCTCTAGAAAAAGGACTGGAAGTGTTATCTGTCTTCATTACGCACCTACGTGTCTTTTTGACAGCTATCTTGCTAAATCAATTCCTTTTGCATTTGTTATCTTGCTCGTGCATGTCTCTATGATAGTTAGAGATGTGTTCATGTCAAGGTAATTATTTGTTTTGGGACACTTAACTGAAGGTATATTCTATAAACTGTCTCATTTGGCCTCCTCTCTAGCTGATGGATTTTGCATGCTAACTTTTTATCTCCATTCATTTCCCTGGTTCCCCTTAACATTACAGTCTTTCTTGTCTCACCAACGTATCTGTTATTTTTGCGATCCACTTTGTTTATGGGACAATGAATGCTCATTTCTGACGTAATGCCAGTTACATCTTCTTCCTTGAGTTGAAGGATGTGAACAAATTTTGCAATATTCTGCCTAAAGTTGATTATGTTTGCTAGTTCACATATGCATTCATTCCATTGATGGAAATATCTGTATTGGGTCCCCTCGACACCGATATTTTCCGATGTAGAGACAATATCATAAAATATTTCTATATCAGCCACAAAAGCTGATATATAGGCCGATACAGTTAACATATTGGTTGATACGGCCTTGTCAATTTACTATTTTAAGAATTTCTTTCCGTTTGATATATTTGATACCGATATATATTTTCTAATATCCCCGATACCGATACCAATATTTTCTTCCTTGATTCATTCTTAAAAACATCCGATTCTCTAAATGAGTGTGCTTCCTTGATGAGGTCTGCAACTACAGATTTCCAGTCATAACCTGCCTCAAAGGCCCTTACAGCTTGCATATATTGAGTGACTTGCGCTGCAGTTTCCTGAATTCCTTTGCCAAAGCTTCTATTAGTGACTAGAAGTAAGAGAGTTGATCAGTAAGAGGAAATGTACAGTGCATGGGTCAACATATTGGTATCCGTATTGGAATGATTTTGATATTGAAGACCCAAAGTACGGAATTGTAAAAAGAGGCTGGCCTAGCTTAGGGGATATGATATCTTTCTTATGACCTAACATGCTTGCCAATGCATTATCCTTACTCTACTTTAGATTCATTGTGGCTGTATGAATATCTGTTGTATCAATATCAATTGTTGCTAACACAGTTTTTTCCATGACCACATCACGTTTGAGCTATTTTTCAAATTTGAACAATTCTCATTAATTTTATTCAATGGAATCAACATATTGTAACAAACAATAACTAGCAGGTAGTAGAACTGCCAAAAAATCAACAATCAACAGGATTTGTATTTACTATTTATGCTTAGAACAAATATGTCATAGCCCATACATATTCTTAAGCAAAAGCTACAATTTAAATTATGATTTTTTTTTGTTTTTAGAAAATAATTAAAAATCAACAATCAACAAAATGTGCTTAATTAAGCTTACACAACTCAAATCTAATTTAAAAAATAAACTTTGGTGGATGGTTAAGTTTTTAACTTACAAGGTTTTTTTGGGGTTTACTGGATTTCAATTTTGATTAGATTAAAAAGAATGAAATCTTGTGGGCCTAAATCAATTAGATATGCATTAAAAACACTAGATTCAAGCTATCAAGCAAAAACAAGAAAAAAGATCTAAAATGGAATCTGCTACTCTTTCTCCGGGAAAAATCTTGGTCTCATTCCTCAGTTTTATCAATGAAATCTAAGATTTGAAGTTGTTCAATTAAGCTTTGTTTATGGCTTGATTTTGTCGGATTTGAAGAAGGAAGAGAACCTTGAAGGAAGATAAACTTGAATAGTGTCGGCGCTGAGGTGGAGACAAAAATTTCTTGGTGTTATAGTACTGGTTGATTAAGCCGTATTGGCTGATGTCTCCAATATGCAAACATATCATGATGTTTTTCTTGGTAACGGGAAATGCTTGTATCGAAATTTTTTGATTTTGATTTGTAGTGGCTGATATTTTGATTTATGTCATAGAATAATAGGATTGTCAAGAGAATAATAAAGAGGATTGTGATTTTATTTGGTTGTACAAATGCAATCTAATTGATGTGGTGAAAATGGTTAAGGATGAGGCATACTTTTGCTGAGTTAAAATTTGTTATCTTATTGAAATACCCTTTTAAAACTTATGTTTGTTTATTTTAGATGGCCAAACTAGTTATTCTAGGAAATCATGAAGAGGGAATCATCAAGCTAAAAAATAGGGCAACTAACCAGTGTTGGAATAACTATGATGCCTGCTGTACTTGATGGTCGTGATGGCTATGGGCCGGTACAACCTAATTGTCTTGGAACCTAGGCCTGGCACAATCTTTAAGTGGGTGGGTCCCAAGTTTCTTCACTCAAGGAAGTGCTCTAGTAAAATGGTCCCAATTATCATAGGGTATCTGTTTTCCTTAGAGATGGCAATTATGTGGGTGTCAGTAGGGTCAATCAGGCCTTAATTGGGTTGAATAATTTCTTTCTACTGTATCCACCATATTTATTGTCACGACTTTGTTCCTGAAATCGAGCTTATTAATTTCTTAATCTATAATTAAGTTATATCAAATTTTAATCCTAAAGACTTGAAATTTAATTATTTATTCCAATAACCATAAAAAAACCCAAAACAAACATTGATATACGAACTTGTAAATTAAATACCGTTAAATAACCCGAAATAATATAACATTCTAACCACAGGATCCAAATGCTATACCCACAAGTGACTCCAAAATCGACAATTACCCGACCTCAAATTCATGGGTAAGGAAACTATCTTAACTAATATCAGAGTATCAAAATTAACTTTCAAAAATCTAAAATCAAACTTGAACATGGTCATCATAATATCTTTATTGTTTGGATACAACAATAACCGAAATAACCAAAAATTGAAAGATTAGTGCCCTGAAACGTTAATTTACAATAAAATATTAAGTCAACTACAACCCCTTTGGCTAATATTCGAATAGTAATTCTCTTGATCTAAAATTCCTGCAAGTAATTCGATCCTTCTAATATGGAGGGATTAAGAAACGAAGGTAAGAGTGAATCAATTGATCAATAAGACGTATACAACTTCCATATGGGGACACATATTGAAGAAACATGTTAGATAATAATATGACCTAAAATCTGAAAAGCAAGTAACATCATCTCGCAAATATAAACATGTTTGATAATGATTATGATCTAAAATCTAAAAAGCTAATAATATCATCTCGCAAACGTATCATGTATAATTCAAAATTGATGTTTGATTATTGCGAACTGTACAAATATATAATCATGCTCAAATCTATATTTTCGATGTCAAACTTGCCAAACTGTGCAAATACATAGTTATGCTTAAATCATACTATTGCACAAAAAGGACCAAGGAATAGTGTTGACTATAAAGGGCAAATATCGTAGCTCGGGTTATTATTATTTCCACGTAATCGAATGCTATATGCTACTATTTAAGATTCGCAGGTGAGCCATCTACATATAATACTATTAATGAGGTCGAACGCTGCTTTTCTAACTCAATGATGATAAGTTCGACATTTAATTTACTAATAATATATTTGGATATGTCAAAATATATTCTGTTAATTCTTTACAATGATTCATGTTTCGTCAAACAAAAAAATTCTACTCAAATATGAATATTTTTTAGCTTTTCTTATATTAGATAAAATTCTTTCTTCATCAAAACTTATGTATAATTTTTCTTAATTTCTTTAAATATATGACTTGTAGTAGCTTAAATGTGTGATTGATAAAATTTCAGAAACTGTTATGCACAAAACAATTATAGAAATTAACATAATTCAAGCAATTTCATCAATTCTTTTAAACTATAAAGCAGGCATGAACAATTATATGATAATTCACGCCTTGCATAAGCATATATTTATACATTGAAGACACACAATAGTATTAAATAGAATTTAAAGACATGTATGAACATTGTCATAGAAATTTAGCAATTAAACATAATGTGTATGGATTTAAGACATATATTTCATAAAAAAGTTTCTTAAAATAGGAGTGGAATGACATGCATATAAATTATAATCCGTTTATGTACAAAACTAATATATGCATGAGTATTTGGAATAATAAATATTGAAGGAGATTAGAAATAAATATCAATAAAAAAGAGTTTGAATATACTTGCCTATACTTGATTTCTAACAAGATATCTCTTATTTTATCTTCAAATCCTCCTCATTTGTTCTCTCTCTTCTTCTCTCTCTTTTCCTCTTCTCTTTCTTTCTCTTATAGAGATTGATTGAAATATGTACGTGTATCGATTAAATATGCATTGGGTGTGATCAATCTGCCTAAAATATGCACAAGCTTCACAAAGGCGTCTGTCAAGTGCACGCAACTGTTCAAAATGTGCATGAGTGTGGGGTAGGGGCTAGTCAAGTACCACTTGTTCTAACTTAAATCAGTCAGAAAATTAATTTTTGACAAAAAATCTCAGTTGACTTTGAAAATTTATCAGCTTAATTTAATTAATCATTTTTTAAAAAATATTTTGGAATTTATATCTTACACTTATGCATTTATTATAGGGTTCAAAGGTCAAAATTGAAAAATCAGGGTTTAGATCCACTTAAAATTATAAGCCAGCATAGTAAAAACATTGGTCGGCATGTGTTGAAATTGGGAAGCCCCAATACCAATGTCTCGTGATGCCAAAAAATATATATATGTCGAAATGTATTGCCATATTAAAGACAATATCTAATTAGATTTTCTTCTCTTTCCACAGGGCAGACTTTTTGGACTCAGATTCTTCTCTCTTCTAAGTTTTCTTCTTTCTTCGAATTCAATGAAATCAAAACATACACAACACAATGCTTAATTGATCGATGCCAAATGGATTTTGTGATAATATAAGCATTGAAGAGAAGAGAAAACTACACACAAGGGTAGGTTCATTTACATGTATATATATGATTATGTACTAGTATTAAAAGTGTTTAATTATCCTTACAAAGAATATACTATTTGCATATCCTAAAGTATATTATAATAGTATGTCCTGTCTAACGCTCCTCAAGTTGGAGTATAGATATTGTTCATGCCCAATTTATTACAAATATATGTAACTTGAATTTTATTCAAGGATTTGATGAAAATTTTTGCAAGCTGATATCCGATTCTCACATGGCAAATGTGTTGTGCCATGCTAGAACTTTTTACAAATAAGATGACAATTTACCTTAATATGCTTTTTACGCTCATGAAAATATTGGATTTGATGTAATATGGATAAGTACTTGATTATTATATCATTGGTAATAAGGCCCGTAATTCTTACAACCATGAGGCTTAAGTAATTGCCGCAATCATATAACTTTATAGGTAACATGTGTCAACGTATAATATTCTAATTCTGTACTTGACCTAGTTGCCACATTTTGTTTTTTATTCCTCTTTGACAAACTCTGCCTCCATTAAAAACACATTAATTAGTGGTAGATTTTCAAACATAGTGCGACCTAGCCTAATAGTATCAGAAAAGTTGTCAACTTGATTATGAGTATGATCACTGTAAATCAACCCTCGCCTTGGTGTACCCTTGAGATTTCTTATGACACGCATCACATCTTCCCAATGTGAAAAATGAGGAGAAGACAAAAATTGACTTGTAATGCTAGTCGAGAAGGCAATACCTGGGTGAATTATATTAAGGTAATGGAGTTTTCCAAACTAGTCATTGGTACTTTTTTGGCTTAGTAAGGATCTCCTAATCATTTGCTGATAACTTAATTGCTAGATCAATGGGAACATCATAAGGTTTTGAGTCCACCATACTAATTTCTTGAAGTAAATCTGTAGTGTACTTCTTTTGCGAAATAAAGGTGCCACAATGGCACATAGCAACCCTAATACCCAAAAAATAATACAAGCTCCCAAGATTTTTGGTTTGAAATTAACTTTTAAGGACTAATTTCAGATTCATAATGTTAGTTTTATCTCAGTTAGTAGTCATAATATCCTCTATATATATTACAAGAATAATACACTCAGTATTAGAGTAACTATATAACATAGAGTGATCATTGTCACAATGAGAGAACCCAAATTTATACACAGTTTCATTGAATCTACCAAGCCACACTCGCGTGAATTGTTTCAAATCATATAGGGATTTCTTCAGTTGAAAACAAATCCAAATCCTCCCTGAGTAACAAACCTTAGAGGTTGCTCTAAATAAATCTCTTCTTAAATATCACCATGCAAGAAGATATTTTTGACGTTTAATTATGTAAAGACCAGTGATAAGCTGCAGTTAATGAGATGAACAACCTAATAGAAGTTAACTTGGTAATTGGAGAAAATGTATTAGTATAGTTTATACCATAAGTTTAGGCATAATATCCTTTGGCTATTAGACGAGCTTTTAATTAGGCTAAAAAACCGTTTGGGATGACTTTTACTATGTAAGATGGGCTTCTTTCGTGGGGACAGAGACTAGATCCCATATGTGATTATGTTAGAGTGTAGTCATTTCTTCCTCAATAGTTGCTCGCCATCTAGGATGGGAAATAGCCTCTAATATAGATCAAGGCAAACTTATCGAGTCCATGACAGTCACAAAAGCTTAATGAGATGATGAAACAACATCATAAGACAAAGTAATCGACAAGGAATACTAAGCACAGCTACGATGACCTTGTTATAATATAATCGGAATGTCTGAATTGATTCCCTTAGGAATAGCATCTACAGTTGGAGTAACCTACTAAACAGTGTTTTTCTCTAGATCCACTCCTGAAGAGTATCCAAACATTTGACGAGGATCATGAACATATATTTGAGTGATAGGAGGACAAAAAAGTAGCCGTTACATTGGTGCAAGTGATACGACCTTATGAATAATCTCATATCCAAGAATATCGTCATTAGGAGGGAGATTCAATGATGGACTTGCTAAAAACAAGTTGGGATGAAAACGTACAAACTCAGAAAATGTGACATCAGAGAATACTAAAAAATATCCCAACTCTGGAGAGAAATCCCGATACCTCTTCTGATTACGAGGATATCGAATAAAAATACACTGTAACGACTTGTGATTAAACCTTGTCACCTAAGATTGAATATTATAGATATAACATACATAACCAAAAATCTTCATAGGAAGATAAAAATAATGATTTGCTAGGAAATAACATATGATACGGAATCTCCTATTGGAGAACAGTTGATGGAAACTAGTTGATGACACCATATTATTCCAAAAGGTTTTTGGAATGTTTGTTTGGAATAATTGAGCTTGTGCAACATCCATCAAGCATCTATTTTTCTTCTTAACTACTTCATTCTGTTGGGGTGTATCAGGATAAGATGACTCATGAATAACTCCCATGTTAGGATAGAAATGATGAAACAGAATTAGAATAGTATTTGCGACCATTGTCACTCCATAGAGTATGTAGAGAAGTAGAGAATTAGGTTTTAATTCAAGCATAGAATGAGTAGAAAATGGAATATGACATAGAACTATTCTTCATTAAATATAGTTAGGTAACTCGTAGAAAGTCAATAACAAAAGTAACAAATTAATGAAATCTTATCTTGGATGAAAGTGAACATGGTCCCCAGACATCTGAGCTTATAAACTCAAAAGGGGCAGAGGCATGTGGATTTACACGAGGGGAATATGATTTATGATCGTGCTTGGCAAACTGATATGATTCACAAAACAAGTCAGTAACTAGCGTCAGAGTTGGATATAAATTTTTCAGACTAGGAAGAGATAGATGACCAAATCTACAATATAGATTAAGGGGCGTAGATGTGACATTAGAATAGACAATAGGATTGAGCTTTTTATTAAACAAGTAGAGGCTTCTAGAATCACGACAACCTCTATCAATAACCTTCCTCATGGTTAGGTCCTGAAATTCATAATGAGTGAAGAAAAATACTGCACAATAAATATATTGTCAAGTAAACTTACTAACTGATTGTAAATTGAACAGAAAATTCGGTAGGTAAAAGATTGATGAGAGACGTAAAGTTTGTGTCAGAAAAGCAGAAACAACACTTTGGACTTTTGCAAAAGAGCCATTAGCTAAAGTAATGTTAGGAACGATGGAACATAATCGATAATCAAACAAGATGCCAGTGAATCCATTTATGTAATTGGAGGCACTAAAGTCGATGACCCAAACTCTAGAGGATGTTGAGTGATCGGCGGTGGATTGAATAATAATAATAATAATAATAATAATAATAATAATAATAATAATAATAATATTATTATTATTATTATTAGGAGTTGTAACAGGCATCCCATGTAAGAGCTAGCACTTATTTCATGTATGGCCAAATTTATCATAATAAAAACAAATCAATCTTGTATTATTGCCTCTTCCATGAAAAACACCTAGTACAAATTTAGTATTCATGAATAATCAACCAACCATGATGAATTGAGTCACATTCGTTGAAATGAAGACCGGCAACCTGAGAAAAAAAATCCCAAATATACTGGATAGAATGGAGAAGTACAATAAACAGTAAATAGTAACTACAGTGGCCTTCATGGTAAATGCTATCCCTGTGCTTAAAACTGAAGCACCCACAAAAATGAACCACAAGTCTTTGAAACCCTTTTGAACAATGAATAGTGAATAGCGAACATGATTATACCAAGAATACCTGTAATGCTATTCTCTCCCTAACTGATGTTGCCATTGTCGCAAACCAACCGGGAGCAAGGCAGTTGGTGAAATCACACGCAAATTCGTGCACCAGAGACAACCCTAGCTCTAGAGAGTCCTAATCGGGACACCATGGATGGAGAAACCATTCTAGTTTGCAAATGATAAAGGAAAAGGATGGGAACCCACCAGAATCTGGAGCACATCACCAATCTGGCCTTTAATATCAAGAATTGGGAGAGTAACAATGCCTGAATGTGGAGAATCATGCAACAGACCAAATGTTAGGGTTTTTGGTGAGGAGATAAAATGGTCCAAGTTGTGCATCAATGGTGGAGAAAATCGAAAATTGATTGGGGGCTATGATTTAGGGAGAGGAGGTGTAGCTAATAGAGAAAAAAATTTCACGGGTGGCAGCAGTGGCATGATAGTGGCTACAATGGCAGCAGTGGGGGTTAGGAAATTACCTGTCTAATACCATGTGATAATATAAGAATTGAAGAGTGTGGAAGGTTTAGTTTTATTCACACATATATATAGAATTATTTACAAGTATCAAAAATAATAAATTATACTTACAAAGAATATACTATAGTATATCCTAAATCATATTCTAGTAGCATATCCTATCTAATAGATTTCATATCCCGAAAGACTAGATTCTGTTGTAGATGTGAGATTAAGGCCAAGATTTTTTTGAGAAAAATGAATGT
>JAOVVI020013593.1:0-11798 GCA_028571085.2 Nepenthes alata | reverse complement strand
AATATATAATCTAAAATTTTTACCAAAGCTTAATATTTTTCTATAAGATGAAGTCGTTATATTATGATAATGTTATATTATGATAAGAAGCATAATGTCACATCAGATAACTATCTTGTGATGGAAAACAAGCTATTGGATTGGCCATGCGTACAACTTATAATCTCAATATGGATGATTTCGAGTGGGACTTTATTTAGCAATAATTAAAAGATTTAATAGCGCGAATAATGTTTAAGGTCGATATTAAACCTTCAATTGTATCAGGAATATGATACTGTCTATTTATTTAAGGGGACGATCACATTAGATGGTGGGTAACCTGAGATCCTTGAAAATTTTAAACTTTTTCAATAATTGTTAGAGCAAAATGGGTGGTACTATTTTAAATGAGATTAATGTTACTGAATGTATTACTTATTGAAATATAAATGTTGATACATATTATTATACTTATGTAACTAAATGTGTTACAGAACGATAACTTTATAACATTAGACTATATTATATATAAGATCTGAGTGCTGTAATATTCAAGGTAGTGTTATGAACATGAGTTGTGTACATCGATCGTCCAATGAATCCCCATGATGGATAAGAGTATGAGTGCTTTATGTAATAAAATGTTATATATAATCACAATATGTCTATACAGAGGATGAGTGGAACAGAATAATCTATTAATTGAGAAAATATTAACTTTACGGTACGTTTGATTGTTAGAATAAAATAATGTAAAAATATAATAGTTATTCCCAATGAATAAAATAGAATAGAAATAGAGTTTGAATTGTTATTATCATATTTAATTATTAGAATAAAATAAGATAAGATTAGTATTTTATTATTTGGTTTGTAGAATAGTATGTGAAATAATGTGATAATAGTAATAATAATAATAATAATAATAACAATTATAATAATAAAATATAATAATAATAATAATATGTGATAATAGTAATAATAATAAAATTTAATAATAATAATAATAGTAATAATAATAATAACAACGATGTCAATTTTAAAATATTATAAAAGTGGTGTAAAAATAGTAATTCTCAATTAATTGGGAATAAATTTATTTGAATTCAAAAATAAATATTTTATAAAAATATTTATTTTTGACTTATTTTTCAACCAAACATAAAAATTACAATTCCCGTAGGAATTAATTTGAAATAAAATTTCTATTTTGGGTTACCGAACACCACCTTAATGTACGCCGGATGCGAAAAACAACCAATATGTTGCTAGATTCTAATAGTGTGGTGCAGAATATTTGAATTTAGGTCAATGATGCTTATTTTGTTGATAATAGTCTTGTACATTAGTTGGATTAAGATATTAAAAAAATTAAAATTAGTCTAATCTAATAAAATTTAAAATAAAAAGTAGTGTATTTCAATTAAATATTCTATGTTCAGTTTTAACTTTAAATTATTGGATTCAAAATGACCAAAAAAATGATGCCTTTTATGAAAAAATATTATTTATAAAAAATAATATGATATTATCACTAATCTTACTATAAAAAAATTAAATAAAATATTTAATTATTCTATTAAAATAACTATTTCCTATTTTTTTCGCCTATTTTCAGTAGATGACCGTACTTTCGCAGAACACTTCCGACACGAAAGGGAAGCCCATAATAAAGCGGACCCCCCAAAAAAAAAAAAGCAAAAAAGGCAGACCAGTGAGGCCGATTCAATAGGAAACGATCACCGTCAATCTCAATTTAATCGGACGGTGAGAGCATACGATCCGCGTGCTTCGTCCTGATTTGATCCGATTCATCACAGAATGCCACTATATATATAACCTTGAGGAACCTACCTGCCCCTCCATATTTTAACCTAAATCGTTATACTCTCGGTGGCAGCTCAGCAATGGCAGGAAGAGGAAAAACCCTGGGATCCGGCGCCGCGAAGAAGGCCACGTCTCGAAGTAGCAAGGCTGGTCTACAGTTTCCAGTAGGCCGTATTGCCCGGTTCTTGAAGGCGGGAAAATATGCTGAGCGTGTTGGTGCCGGTGCGCCGGTATACCTCGCCGCCGTTCTTGAGTACCTCGCCGCTGAGGTATTTCCTTCTTGATCTTCTTGCTCCGGTCGATTTTTATGATTTCCGATTCATAATTTTGTAAATCTAGGGTTTGGAATTCCCGTGTTCACGCATCTGCTATTTGGAGTTTGACTGATCTATTTCGTATTGGGAATATGGTTTTCGGCGTTTGTGCTGTGAATTTCCGTTTCAATTGTACAACTTGTCCCATCTAGGCTTTCATCTCTCGATTTCAAAGAAGAGGAAAATTTTTGGAGTTCGGCTTTAATCTCTTGTAATTGGTTGTTTTTGCAAAACCTTTTCTCCAGTGGAAAGTTAGGGTTCGATTTTTCCTTATCAAAGTCTCACTTTAATGGACTCTTGTTCTTTTTAATCGAATTTGTGTATGAGGTCTTTCATGTTCGGTGTAACCTATGGATTATTTATTTTATCGTAACTAATTGCTTTTCGAGGTCTTTCTCATTGAAGTTTGACATTCATTAGAATGTTTCTTTCTCATAAAATTTCAGTTTTGGTATGGGGCATCTTGAATAATTGCTGTGACTTTTGTATGAGAAAACCTTATGAAGCCAACTTTTTCTTGTCAAAGTATAACTTAATTGAGCTTTTCTATTCCAATGTGTATGTCTTATGTCAATTAGCTAGTTCTGCTTCGAATAATTTAAGTTTTTCCCGTGAATAACATCTTTCTGACTGTCCAATTTTTAAAATTTTCCAAGTATAGGTGCTGGAGTTGGCTGGAAATGCAGCTAGGGACAACAAGAAAACTCGTATAGTACCAAGGCACATCCAGTTGGCCGTAAGAAACGACGAGGAGCTTAGTAAATTGCTTGGAGATGTAACAATTGCCAATGGTGGTGTTATGCCGAACATCCATAACCTCTTGCTCCCAAAGAAAACTGGTTCATCAAAGCCCTCTGCCGAAGAGGAGTGAAATAACCATAGTTGAGAGTCCCAACCATGGGAGGGGATTCGAATGTGCTTGTATCTGAAGTTGAGGCTCTTCCTGAACTCATAATCATCGGCACAGTGTTAGGGTAACGGCTGTGGCAGTCTTTAATGCTTCTTTTTTTTTTCTTTTTTTAGTTGCGATGTACTAGTTTTCCTTTTAGGACTTTGCCCAGTGATCACTGAATGTGTACATCTAGCTGCTTGCCTGAAAATATTTGTGGAAATTCTCTTTCCCTCCTCCCCCTAAATGCGGTTGATTCAGGATGGTATTTTAGATTTGATGGGATCTTTTCATGCTGTTGGTTGTATTCTGAATCGGGTATACTGCCAACGATATCAAAATTGCAGATTCTCTTCTAGCGGAGTTTGAACTTCTTAGACAATTGGATTGGTCTCTCAGTCTTTAGATGTCATTTGGTTGAGTTTTTTGTGAGTGGTGGCATTCTCATCGCCTTTTGAAACATATGACAACTCTTTCTTATATCTGACTTAATGTTGTAATATTTACTTGGATATATGCATTGTAGTGAGAATGACATCACTAATTTGGGTTTGTATTTCCACTGTTAGCTATGGATTTGAATCTATGAAAATTATGAAGGTGATATCGTGGAATGTTCTTATCCTCCTTTGACAAGGAAAGGGTTAGAAGAAATTGCCATTCTTTTGCCCGTGGAACCATGGAAGGAATCAAAAGCTGCTTATTAGTTTCTATATTTATGCACAAACGGTGATGGATGCATTTTCCAAAGTCTTGGGCATTACAGCTAAAATGTGAACCATATCTTGACTATTGTTTTCTTTATTGCCATGTTTTCTGAATAGTGAAAAGGACACGAAAATTCTCTGCCTATAAGTATTTATTCATGCTCCCTGTTGAGTGTCATCATTATGAATGTCTCAGTTGTAGTATCCCTTTTGACACTATTGGAAGTATTCGTAATGATTTGATACTTCTGCGAAAACGCAGTGTATTTTGTGGTTTCATCAGGGGATGTTATTTCATACTTTCCAACTTCTGGTTTTGCTATTTTCTACACCTACTCGGTGTGGACGACATTTGCAGATTCCTTTTGCTGCTTTTTCTTACTAGAAGAGTGTCATTCACCATTTTACTAAAAATGAACTGTAATGATCTTACTAGTAGAAATGTATTTTGATAAATGGATGAGTTTTACCTTATTAACATGATGGAATGTGAGTAAATTCGTATTATTTGTTTTGCTTGGATTTGGTACCCTGAATTTATAATTGGATTCGGGTCTGCCATTACTATGTGATGACGGAAGCTTGCTCCTTTTGAGCATTATTTACCGAAAATTAGCCGCCAATTGAAGGGGATGAATGCTTCATATTCATGGAATCAACTTTTCAATGCTAAGAAATCTATATTTATCATTGCTTTTAAGATAATTTTAGTTGTTAAAAGAATAAAGTAGCTTGGATGTTTAGAAATGGCATGGCAAAATTAAACCGTAAAATAATTTAGAAAATCTTAAGCCATTTAAGAAATAATCGAATTACTATTGGATTTATCTTACGTAGCCTTACAGAAACATGTAAAATAAAATTAAATGTTAATCAATGATTTCTGAATTTCCTTTCCTATAACAGTTTGGTTCATAAAATATTTAGATCTATTTTATACAAAATTATCTTACATTATATATAAAACCGTATTTCTACAATTTAAATTCTATATTTTTATAGTTTGTCAAGACTCTAAATTCATGGTACGACGTATCTCCATGCCAACGAGAATCTAATCGTCATCTGAGCTATAATCATCCGCCCGCCTCTCTGCAATAGCCGGAAATAGACGCCGGGGAAAACCAGGAGGTTGGCTCTGGGTTGTCTCTGCAGAAGTTTCATGTGAAGGCGGATCTCTCTTCTGCTTTCTTGCTGGCTTCCTCGGCTTCTCCCTCACCTCTCTGCATGCCTTGTCCACCATTAACAAGAAATCCCGAACTACGACAAATAATCTTAAGCCCTCTTCTTTCCCTGAATGGCCATGGAAGTACTCAGCTGTACTCTTAACAAGACCCATTATCTTCTTTTCTTCCTCCAACAATGACATTATATCACCCTCAGCATGCTGTACAAATATTTCTAGGGCCTTGCGGAATCCATTTTCTCCATCAACGTTCTGCATTTCGGAATTCAGGAAACTGCGTGTTTTCATGAGTCCGTTTTCGAGTTTCGCCACTGTTCCCGTTAAGATATCAGTGTCCAGGCACGCTGCCGCCTTGACATTTTCAAGCTGAGAGCCCAAACCTGAGATGGGCGGCAACAATATGAATCGACACGAAAACGAACGCGATGAATCTATCTTATATGAATCGACAACCGTACCTGAAACTACTTGAAGACCAAGACTACGGTAGTGCTCCTCGTCGGTATCAATGGCGGTATCCTCAGGAAGATCATCGGACTTGATGCTGGAGAAACTATGGCTCTCTCCCAGAGCACGGGCAGCTCGTATGCCTTCAGAGCGTATTATCTCCTGAACCACAAAGTGCAAGAGCGTAGTCTTACCGTCTGTTCCTCTAACGTCGGACAATTTCAGCAACGTGTCCAGTTTGAATGCTTGTGCGCCGCCGCGGAATGTGCCGTCATTCATGCGATTTCCGGTCTTCAGAACGGCTTCCAGAAGCTTGAGGAAAAGCCGACTGCTTCTGAGTTCCTTGCAAGCAACCTGCTCCAATCAGATGAAATCGTACTGATGAGATTAGATATACATAACCCAAACGCCGAGGGTTAGAGAATGGAAACCTAGAAAAACAGGTGCAAAGTTTGAGATGTGATATGATTACATTGTGATTTCTAAGGATAATGATCTATAATTCTATTAGCCTAAATTATCAAAATAAAGTCTTCATCGCCAGAAATACGACCAAGAATCCTACACTCATGGGGCTCAGAACTCACTCTAGAGCCCAATTAACTGTGTGACACATATGATGACACCTTACCTCTAGGGTTGTGAATGACTCTTTGAGCGCTGCAACTTCTTCCTGGAGTGTACTCATGAAAAACAAGGCTTCAAGTCTCTTAAAGGCAAAAGGGATTTCCACAAGACCTTTCAGAAACCTCTCGGCAGGCCCGAGTTGAGAAGGTTCACCACTGAAAAGTCTCAGCTTCAATTCCTCTTCTGGCGTTGGAGCCATCTTCAGTAGAGTCTCAAGGAGCTCTGAAGGAAGCTCATTTCCTGACACGAAGGAGGACAAGTATGAATAGTCGCTCAGCATTGCATATACAGATTGTTTTCTCTAGGTATATGGATTTCACCGGCCCGTTTAGAATCCTGATCGGATCATTCCATTTTTATTATTTCATATTTTTAACGGTAAGAATTTTATCTTAACAACCTAAAATGTTATGATTATAATATGATGTTAAAATGTGAATTTAT
This sequence comes from Nepenthes alata, assembly GCA_028571085.2. NCBI lineage: Eukaryota > Viridiplantae > Streptophyta > Magnoliopsida > Caryophyllales > Nepenthaceae > Nepenthes > Nepenthes alata. Next base: position 5,375 of record JAOVVI020013593.1, on the reverse strand, counting down.
ACAATCGGATGCTGATATCATCACATCAAGGATACCTTCCATAAGAGCATCAAGGACTTCTTCTCTTGTCACATTCATTGCCCTTAGGAGGATAGATAAGTTCTGTGCCTTCTTTGAATCAATAATTTGAATGAACTGTGGCGGCGGATCATGGGAAGAAGACTCCTTCGCTTGCTCAGTTTTGTTCTTTTGAGGATTGTACCCAAAAAGCATCTCAATCGTCTCCTCATCGAATCTACAATATCAAAATAAGCGTTGCCATTACTATAGTAATATATTGAGAGAAGTGTTACATGTTCACCTTTTAGATGCCATCTATTCTTTCATTCTTGTGAGGGTCTACTATTATACATAGATAAATAAAATATTATATCATCTAAGGATACTAATATAAGTTTGGAAACTCACTGGAATGATCCTGACTTGATTTGATGCCAGACCATTGAATGGTCAGGGTTAGCTGGAACCTTGTCCCAAAAGAATGGCTTTAACTTTGTTTTAGGAGCAGCATCATCATCCTCACCCTTTGATGCACCACCTGAAGTATTGCCTGAGCCTTTTCCGATTGCACCTGGTGGTGGACGTGGCAGCACAACACCAATCTTTGGCGGTGGCGGTGGTTGAGGCCCATGCTTACTTGCAGGAGCAGGAGGTGGCGGCGGATGAGGTCCAGGCTTACTTGCAGAAGGAGCAGGAGGAGGCGGTGGATGAGGTCCAGGCTTACTTGCAGAAGGAACAGGAGGTGGTGGGGGTGGCGCAGGAGGTTGGGAAGCCACCCCAGAAGATGTCTTCAAAGGAGGTGGTGGAGGTGGTCCAGGAGGTTGGGAAGCCACCCCAGAAGAATCTGCCTTCAAAGGAGATGGTGCCGGAGGAGCAGGAGGACGGCCAGCCCTGTTAGGTGGTCGCCTGAAGGAAGCAGGTGGTTCAGGTGCCAAGGGTTTCGCCCTCCCAGGTGGAGGCTTTAGAGGAATCATTCCGGGCGGCAGTTTCAAGGGTGGGGTTGGTGCGTTTATATTGCCAGAGATGCTAGCAGATTCCTCCGAAAATTTGGCAGCTCCAGTCACCGATGCATCAATTGTGTAACTGGTGACAGAAAGCTTGCTATCTAAAGATCCATTCCTTTTCTTGTCACTTAACTCGGGATGATATGAATGATTCCCCGTCTTTTTATATGAGTTATCAACAGCGAAAGATTTACTGAAAGCACCTGAAAGATTAAATTCCTGAACATAATCAGGGTTCTTGAAAGTCCTGAATTCTAAGGTACAAAATGAGTGTGAAATAGTAATCATACCAGCGGAATCACTTAAACTTAAGCCCAGAAGGGGTCTGTCATCCTTGTGCTCATATCCAGATCCTTTGCGAAAGGCTTTGCAACAGAATAAAAATAGGATAGCAGAAATGAAGAACACCGCAACGGCAGTAACGACAATGGCAACAATTACATGTTTGCTTTTGCTTGATTTCTTTGGCCGGGAATTGGAACTTCCAGCACCCTGAATGTCAGAATTAGGGGAAGGTGCAGGAGACGGGGCTTCTGCAGTGATCTGAAGCAATTCACTTGTCAAGTATCTTCTTAAATCAGCTTCTCTTGATTTGATTAACCCAAACTTGCATTTGGTCCACAAAGACACTGCCTGTCATGGGAGAAGTCCATCAATCATGGGGATTGAAATTACAATATCCTACCCGTGGAGTGTCATATTATCTAGATAATGTAACAAAACCATCATATATTATTGTATCGGTATATATTATGATACATCAGATAATATTCCCGATGTTTGAATTTTGCAAAGAAAATGAACATCTACTACCGACATTCAAAACATTCGATACCGACACTCAATAGAATACAATGCAACCAATACCAGTATTGTCACCCAAGATTCTATTTTTTCTATGTATCATTAATATGTCATGATATAGTGCAGAAGATTTTTCCCGATGTTCCGATTTTGCAAAATAAAAGTTCATGTTTGATAATGACACCTGATATGGCTGATACCAATACAACGTATACAATACCGGTATTGTCACCCATGATTTTGTTTCTCCCAATGTATAGGTAATGTACTGTAATATATCGCATAAGATTTTTCCCAGTGTTCTGATTTTGAAAAATAAAAGTTTGTATCCGTTGCGTCCCAAAGCGATATGTATTATCTTTCTATCCAAATTGGTTGGCAGCCCGAACCAATTGGCGTAAAAAATCCTAATAAAAACCGAAATTTGAAAGCTCATAGTACTGAACATGATCAACCGGTTGAATACAGCCCCACTACTCTTAGCAATCCACTACAGAGAAATGCACCAAGAAAATGAACAACCAAATGATGATATGTCGTAGAAACAATACTAGGATAACCTACTTGAGTTTGACAAAGAATGAAACTCGAGTCAGATATCAATCGGACAACAAATGTCTTCATCTGATCTCTTTTCTCTTTTATCATATGCCGCCCCTTTTATTTTTGTTATCAGATTCTGACCGAAAAATTGTACAAGATATTTATACACAAGGCCAGCGTTCGAATGTCAAGGACAAATTTTGTCTACGTGTAACTTCTGCCATCGGTGCACAAGCACCACCCTAGGCACCCCTTAGGTGCACCTGCTACTACTTCCAAAACACATGCGCCTCCTTAGGCATCGTTCTCCTATACTACTTTAATCGTTCACTAGGTCAAGTCCTCCCATCAAAATTGAACGAACTTTTAAATAATCTGTTTATTTGGAATGAGACTCACAAAGGAGTGACCTAAAACTCACACTTCTTCTTGAACAACCTGTTCCTTTTCTTTTCCTACCCGGTTACTTTGTTTTTTACTTCAAGTGTATAAACATCAGACAAGCATTAAACCTTCAAAATATTATCAAAAAAAGGCACCATAGATGAAAATATTGCCTGCTGTTGTAAATACTAGTCAATACATATCGACATTAACACCTGATATCGTACAATATCACGATATGTTATTAAATCGGTAATAGATCACGATATATCGGTTCATACGATCCTATCAATTTATAATTTTTAAAATTTTTTTCTCCCGATATACCAAATATAGATTCATAACATCTAATTTGTCCCATATCGGCTGATATCGATAATGATATTTTTATCCATGGAACACAAACCTTGTGTAGAGCCCATTTTATCCAACAAATTCTTCTAAAAATATGAATTTAAACCAATTCATGCGAGACTCATTCCCCTAAAGTGGAATCTTCGATACCTATCTTCACATATGCAGCACAAAGGCATAAACACCCATAGTCTTGCACAGGCCTCTTCCAATCATCAATATTCTCACAACCTCCTCAACTACAACAAAAATAGACACCAAGTTTATGGAGGCTTCAAGTGGGACAAATGGGCAAGAAAGACTTACAATAGGAATAACTATTAACTTAGATGTAGACATTTTTCTAGCTTCTTCGGTTTCTTCTTACTTGAATGGATTTTTATAAGGTAAAATCAACTGTAACAATACCGTACACTATAAATGAAAATATCAGCCCATATGTATCGGTATTGATCCCCCACTGCTAATATTTTTTGATGCTTTGACATAACTGCGATATATTTTCTTATTGATAATATATTAGCTGATATTTATCAGTTAACTTACGATTCTTGAATCTAATACGAATATGATCACAACCGATATTAATGCCAATATTTTTAGCCAAGCGGCAGAAATATGAACTCTAATCAACTCTACAAGTTATTATGCTAAAGAAAGAAACGTTTCACTAATTCAATATACAAGATATGCATTTCAATTAATAGCAGTGATAAAATATGAATAGAAGCAAACCCAATAAAAAGAAAGGGAAAAAAAGCTCAAATGCAGAGGATGTATTCTCATACCGAGTTGCCAACTCTTTCTTCTGAAGCAGATTTCACTCGTCTGCAAGAAAGCAGTTCCTCGATCTCATTCTCCTCTTCCAAACCCTCTCCAAGCAAAGCAAAAAACAGAAGAACGAATACAATTGAAGCTCTGAGGATTTTAACACCCATCTCTAGTTGCGTCAGCACTCAGAATACAAACAATCCTCTTCATTTATCAACGCACGAAGACCCAAATTTAAACCCTAAATCACAATTTCTTCCACAGCTCAAAAATACGCACAAAAACCCTAAGAAGGTTTCACCAGTCCCTCAACTTCAACCCTTACGTCACACCCAATTGAACACACCTAGAAAACTCCCACAATCGCCAAATTGTTGACAATGGAGAATAATCTAAACTGGCTTTTACCTAAACTTCGAATTTTCGGATTACAGTTTCTACAGCAAATAAAACCCCGATTCACATCCGCCAAAGAAGGCCAAAACAAACCCGATCACCTAGTAACAAGAACCCTTATCAAAATAACTTCGAATCTAGTTTTCCTAGCTTGTATTCTCCTGACTATCAGAAGCCTCAAAATTCAGATATACTGTCGTATAAAAACCAACTTATTTGCGTGTGTGAATTATTTTTTGCCGGTGCACTTATTTGACCAGATCTAACTAGAAGGAGCAGCTTGAAAAATTCATAGCAGCGGTAAACGCCTTTAGAAGTAGAAAGTTGACCGCGCAAATGCGAAAAATGACGGGTAATTCCTCACGATGAAAGCCAACGGCTTGCAGCCAGCCAGTCCCCAATTTCAATCCATAATAATAAAATATTATATATATATATAAGAATTTATATTATTTAAAAATATTAAAGACTTACAATCTTTAAATTTTTCCTTAAAAACAAAAGTTTTCTAAAAATAACGAGGGGCTAACCCACACGAGCCTTGTGGGTGTCGATACCGTATTCCATTTATATTTTTTTAAATTAAAAATATAATAATTATTATATTTTTAAATATTTTTTTATAATATTAATATATATTTTAAAAAATAAAAATAACTTATTTTATAATTTTTGATTATATAAAATAAAAATTTTGAATATTCAAGTACCGTGGCGTGGGATCCTGCAATTGAGAGGGCTACATTTTTTTTAACAAGACGAAGATATTTACCTTTTTTTATTTTAATTATTTATTTTTAAATAAATAATTATATTTTAATAATTTTATAAAAATAATTTTGTAAAAAAATATTTTAAAACTCTTCGTCGTGCGACTTACGATACGTTTGGTTACTAAAATAGAATAATATGAGAATAAAATAATTATTTTCAGGAAATAAAATAAGATGATAATAGAGTTAAAATTGTTATTCTTATATTTGGTTGTTAAAATAAAATAAGATAAAAATTAATATTTTATTATTTAATTTATAGAATAGTACGAGAAATAAGATTAAAATAATGATATTAATAATAATAATATGTATTAGTAATAATAATAATAATAATAGTAATAAT
>JAOVVI020013592.1:0-11798 GCA_028571085.2 Nepenthes alata | reverse complement strand
AACAACAAAAAACAACCACAAAGCATTTGATAACACTGTGTTTGGAACAGTGAAGAATTAAAGGAGAGAAGAAGGAATACACCAAACAGCAGATTATAGTCTACATTCCAAGTGAACATATCAACCATAAATGCCAAGATATGCATCTCCACTCAGAACAACCAGCTAGACAGATTATATTTTCCTAACCTCCAAGTCATACATGTATTTTGACAGATTTTACAGTTGGGAAAACATCAAAGAACTGTAGCATCATTTCACTAAAGACATTGATGCTTAATCTAGCTCATGTTTCTCCAAACAGATGTCAGACTGAATCACATAATGTCTACATTACAATCAACCAAATATAAATTACAAGAACTTTCACTTCAGCTTCTCATTTTGTTGTCACTTTCATTCACCAACCATCAGTTTTGTGAATATAGCAACAAAGACTAAAGATATAAGGGGCTTTGATAAAGTAATCTCCATTTAGTACTTTCATGGACAATCCAAAGTTCAAACCCATAACAGCCACGCCAACCTTTCAGTATCAACCAAGTCAGTTGTCCTGATAGAGCATTTAAACCTAAACCTACATCCAAAACAATTCTAATGACATCTATATTCACAAGAACCAAATAAACCACTTCCCATAATTATTATTTTCCCTCAATTATGAAGAATATTTCATTTTCGTTTCTTCATATTAAACTGGCTCTATAAATGTGATTTGATATATTTAACACTGCTATACACACAAAACTTGTCCAAAAAACCTCTCTGCAACCCCAAAAAATCCTTATTAAGAAATACACAAGCAAAAATATCCAACGGCATATTGTAAACAAGATTATGAACAGATTAACACCTAATACGAGACTATTTGCTACGATTTACAGACAAGTTACATTTAGTAACCCCATGGACAGTCCCAAGTTAAAACTCATAAGATCCACTTTAGCCTTTAAACATCAATAGAATAAGTTGCCGTAATGCAATGACCGGTACTAACATACATCCACGACACCAACAATTCTCCTACTCACCTCCTAATTTACAATCTTCACACCATCAATAATTCTTCCTAAGCATGATTTCCCCCATAGACCTCAAAGAATGTTTCACAGACAACTTTTTCTCTTCACTAAAACAGCCTACAAAAAATAAAATTCGAAAACAGAACAAACCCTGAGCTGCAATGAGCATAATAAAACCATAATTCAAAATTTCTTCTCCCCGCAAGTCCAGCAAATCTAAATCAAAACAATCTACCAGAGAAAATGAGTATATCCGAAAAAAACCACTAATCAATCCCAAAGAAAACATAAAATTCAACTTAATATACCCTATAAGCATTGAGCTCGTTCTCCAATTTATCTTTCTTCTGCTCAGCCCTCCGCTCGACAGAATCAATCCACGCCGAATCCATCCCATAAACAGGCCCCAACGTTCCGTCGATCTTCTGAACAACTTCTCTAAACAGCTGAGTGTCTTCGCGCTTCTTGATCTCATCGTACGCCATCCGAAGGGCCTCCGATCGCATCGTAGGGTTTCCGCAATGGTCGGCGATGAACAGCAAACGAACGATTTTGGCGCGGCCACTATAAAGTGCCGCGTACGCCTCCACGTCCAACTGTTCGCCGTTCACAACCAGTCTATAGCGCTTATCGTCGCCGCCACCATTAGCATATATCTCGTCCATCATCTGTTCTGGTGTTTCTTCTTCGTTGTCCATCGTTTTTGCTCTGGCGAAGCAACGAGAAGAAGAAAAAACCCTATCGAGAGGATTTGAGATGGCAGGAGGTTTCCCTGCTCTCTTGTTAGTACCACCGTCATGGATAAACTTAAAAAATTCACTCACTTTCTTGCATATTTTACTTTATTTAATATCATTTCTCATTGATAAAGTAGGTCAAAATTAAATATTTGATCAATCTAGTTAGATTATCATTATTAATTTTTTTAATTAAATAAAAAATAATTTTAGTGTTTCTAGTTCATTAACTCATCATATTCCCATATATATTAATAAAATTGTGATATATACTATTATCTTTATTTCAATCTTATTAAATATTATAAGAATACTAGTATTTATCATATGCCTACTTACCCAAAAAAGAGTAATATTATAATCCTTAACAATCCTAATTCTAATATTTTGAAATTGCTTGATATTTGATACAAAGATCATTTGATTTATCTATCGAAATAGTATTTTTTTTTATCATTTTAACCATCTTTTTGGCCTTCTAAATCATATATTGATAGATTTAATTCATGTTTACTACTCATTTAAACTTATGCGTGTTCTTATATAGAAAATATAGAGGAATATTACTTATAACTAACTCTATTAATGATAATAAATATGAATTATGATTGTTTGAGATGATTTTTGGGATGCATTTGGTTATTATATTCGATCAATACAATGGGTCAAATTTCTGATAAATGACCCTGATGGGTACAACGACATATGTGTTGATTTTAACATGAAAGAACGGCATACTGAAGAAAGCACATTGGGTCATAGAGTTGTTTGGGATCAAGAAAACTACTACAATTTTCTTGACACGTGGAATGATCTGTTCCTGGTAACAGGCCGCAACGAATCAAACCGGCCGCAACGGATCAGAATCGATTTTTCGTCTGAATGATCTAATCAGTTGTGTCAGGGGAGAGACGGCTATAAAGATCCCCTATTGGAAACGTTAAAGGATGACGGTTTTTGAAAGAACCACATCCTCATAATCTTTCTTTAACGCATTCTCTTGTATCAAAAAGGGAGAATGAAAACATGATTCGAGGGGAAGACGAAAATTCAACTTTCTTTTAATATTCGTATCAATCCAATTGTGATGTGTAAATTCAGGATGTCAATAATTAATACGTCATTTACTTACAAACTTAGCATTAATTAAACTTTCTTAAATCCTGAATCTAAATCGCATCAGATCCATATCACTTCATAATGTAACATCTAATTATAGTACTGCTGACAAGGATATCAAGAATATTCTATAGAGGTGATTAAAAAAAAAACCATGCTTAATTCTTTTAATATTCATTTATTTAAATCTTTTCACATATTTTTGATATTTCTTTTTCATTTGGATTCACAAACATGAAATTTTGAAACCATAATCAATGAAATCAAATGGATGGATGAGGAATCATGAAAGTAGACAAACACAATCTAAGAAGAAAGCAGACGAGTGTATCATGATAGCCGAACGCATTATGATTATATGACCATAAATTTGATAATAATTCCCGTCCAACATATCTTTCATGATTTCATCAAGTCACTCAATGAAATGCCGTGATGGGTTTATGAACAATGCAGTTGTTACGATTGTACGCATTAAAGAATTAAACAAACATAAAGAACATTTTAACAGTCAAAAGTTATGAATTATGATCGAGCAATAGCCATGAAGATTATAACTAGATATGGCCTAAAGAATAGGAAGGGTGGAGATGAATAGATTGTAGCTCTTAGCGATAAGTCGCGCAGCTGTGGCAATTTTCAGCAACTGAAAAGCTGTTACACTTGACTAAACTATCTTATTGACAAATGTGTAACATTATGCTTGGGGCATATTCAAATGATATTATTCTTGTTTAACACTCAACTTAATTGGCCAATACACAAATGGCCAATCATGATCCATTCTTGAAATGATAAGCAAGAATGAGGTCATCCTATGTCCTCTAAGATCAAGTTAATATGGATCAAATGGAAACTGAGATGAAAAAAAATAGTGAAAAGGGTAACAATCCGATCATAACCATATAAATTATACAAATAATATTGACAGTGTATGTATAAAAAATTGCAATATACTTAGAAAGAATTCTCTAGTAATTTTTGTTATTAAAGAAAAAATTGAAAATAGTAAATTTTGAAGATCAATTACAAGAATTTCCTGCACAAACTGATGACTTTATTTTTTTTTAACATAGAATTTCCTGCACTTTCTGTGCATCACAATGCATGGCAGTTTTACTCTGCATAACCAATTGAGCCTGCTCTACTGCTACTTTTGATTCTATTTCTTCTTAATTCCTACAAATTGAGAGGGAAATGGGCTTAGTAGGAGAGACTTCATATCCATTACGATCTCTTATCTTTTATTACCTAAATCAAACACTGGAAATGTCTTCATTTCAATATTTTTACCGTCAATTCTTACCATTTCCTTTGAGCCAATGAAGCATCCTTGCCGACTGTTCCCGTTAAATACTTGAGGTTGTCTGTGATAACTCGAAAGTAACTTCATATGTTGCCTTCTTCACAACTGCATCAAAACATGATCAGAGCTTCTGTTATCATTTCTCAGACAAGTAGTAAGTGATATCATATATCACGGGGACTGTACAAGTAATCACGCATTCCTCTATATCTATTGAGTTTTGTGCCTCAGATTGACTTCATCATGACCATAATTAATCATACATTAAGATATCATATGCAACTCATTATATTGACTTGCTGGTATCATTTGTTGGGGACATGATATCATAATATGATCCAGTTCAGCTGGTTCTAAATCAAACCAAATGTTTTGGGAAAAGAAAAATACTAGTATACCATTAATGGGGAAAAATTTTAAAGGTTTTGTCTTGAACATCTAGCAATGTCTTTACATGATCGACACATGTAGGGCCCTTGCCCTTTCTCCTACTCATCTCTTTTATTTTTTTCGGGAGGCGGGGCGAGGGGGTGAGGGTAGGGTGGTGATGATCGTGGTGTGGAGGTCAGAAGGCAGCTGAAAGGGATCCCCATAGAACAGGGACAAAAGAGCTTTCTGTGGGTAGCTAAGAAAATCCCACTTAGAAAGCATTTTCATCAAAATTCTAATTTATTTCTTAATATTTTCCTACTTTTTTCTTGTCTTGGGTGAGAGCATTGAAAGCCTGCCTTTGTCAAAATGAGAGTGCTACTCCATTAACGAGGTACTCAATGGCCCCAAGCAAATCAAACAATGAGTCCCAAAACCAATCAAAAACAAGCATAAGAGTGATGAGTTGTCTAAATATGAAGATTAAATCTATATCTTACCTTACCTTGTAAAGCCTGAACACCGAATTGGCAAGTTTTAGGATAAGTGGACATGGCCTCACATTTAGGAATCAACAAACATTTACCTTACCCAAAAAAATCGGAAAAACAATTAATGCTTTGCAACAAATTGTGAAGGCTGTGAAGCTCACCAGCTCTGGTACATTCTGATCAATCCACACACATGAAAAACTGAGGGCGTTAACATTGGCCCTGAGTAGCATGATGTTCATGACCCACACAGGATTGTCAACGAGGGATGATGCAAAGCCTCCCATGTGTGCATTCATGTCTAAGGAGTTTTGCTACCTCCCAGGCCGCTCTAGCTCATTTGTTTAAAGACTTGCAGGAAGACATTCGCTTCTTCCATGTTTCAGTATCCTGCCTTAAGACCTCTGCAGTAATACCCTTCAAGCTTCCGCTAGCTATCCTCAGAGGAAAAACTGTCAATCTCTCCGGCCATCTCGCTAGCAGGCCGCATGCATTTTCCTTTATATCTAAAACCTAAACCTCGGGAAGAGGAGTTGACATGGGAAGAGGAGTTGACATGCAGCCATCTGGGTGTACCTGAAATGAATCTACAATTATTCTCATTCGAAATGAATCCATAATAGATGGAGAGGTCCAACTTTTCTCATGCTGGGCCCAGGAATGTCAGTGATCATGTCAAAGTTAAGAAAATGCAAAAATATAAATCCAGAATTAGAAAATACCATGCTTGATCTGGATATTAAGCCTTGCACAAGCTCAGCTTCTTAAAGATTTTACGGTTTTTCTTACAATGGATGTGATTCGTCAGTTTTGGCCATATGCCAAAGTCACCCTTCTGCTTCAATTTCTTCCAGCAAAGGCTTTTGGCTACTGCTTCAATTGCAGACTGCTCAGAATTCAATTCCTCGCCAGTTCTACCCCAACCCATCAAGTGCGTCTGCCAGATTATAGGTGGCTCTGACATAATCCAATACCCACGAAGACATAGAATTCGATCAAGTAAAGTCAACTTACACAACCATTTGTGATGTTTCCAACCGAAAATTGTAACAGCTTTACTAGAAAACCTAGCCATAGAGATCGGATCATCATAACCATAAACTTAGAAGCACTCAAGCAAGAAGTGTCAACAACAATATGCACTGCATCGTGTAACCCATGCTACATAAACTCCTCATAGTGTATTGAAACTTCTTTTAGTAAGTAGCTCAGGAGACATTTATGAGTCTCGCACATCTAGTATTTGGGTCCATTTCCACTCGGTGGCCAAGCCCAGCAAATTCAGGTACATTGACAGATCCTTGAAGCTCTAAATCAGCCACTACCTTCTGGTTTTCCACATTACCTTCCAACAAGTTCCTCACAGACCAAATGCCCCATTCTCTAAAGAAAGGGTTGTCTTCAATGGTAACAAACCTTTGCAAGAGAAGAAGAATTCCACTCTTCTTCCTAATTTAATCTTGCACAAGCTTCCTCCAGTATGCACAATTACCAATCACTGAAAAGTTTCTGTGGAACCCCTTGTAGGGACAAACCTTAGGTGGGGTAGAAGATTGGTTTTTGTTTTGTATCATGGATTTGCAGATTGTTGATGGAAGCTCAAGTTCGCCAAGCAAATGTAAAAGCAAGTCCAAGAGTCCACCAGATAAAATAGCATTTATAACATCCCCTGGACTGTGATTGGCATCGCACCCCACTGAGCCATCCCTGAACAGATCTCTCTCAAAATTGTAAGGGAATATCCAAGAAGATCAGTGGAAGTACAGCCAGTTGGAATTCTGGAATGGCCTCGGGAAGCAAAATTAACAGTCCCAACAGCCCCCCTAAATATTTCAAGAACACACAGCACAAAATCATTACAAAAATGAATCTCCTTAATTCAATCATTTAGAATCTCAGAGATGATTCCCAAAAGGTAAGCTTGGTCGGTTGCAAAATGAGTGGCTCTTCATTCTATATCTCCACCATTTTCTCTAAGGGACTAACTGAACTTAGCATGGTGAATAATGCAGAAAATAAGCTTCTTCTGAGCAAATTCTTGAAAGAAGCAATTTCATCCAATCCTCTCCAAAACCAGCTGGCAGAACCCAAAAAGAACATCAATTTTAGAATGTATCATTTAATTAAATCAAAGATGTTCAGGTGAGAAAAGTCAAAATTAAATAACAATAAGAAAAAATATAATAGAATTACTAGTTGCAGCAGTCCGTACAATCTGTGCCATGATAGTTAATCCTAATTCATTACAAAACTCTACAAACAGTGCATGGCTTCCATCACAATGAACATAAATAATCATACATAGTGGATCAGAAGTATCGCTTCTTCTTACCCTAGCAATTTCAAAGAACCCCACAGAGAAAAATTGGCGCCACACAGCATGCTGGTGTCTTTCTTCACCCAATGAAACATTTGCCAGCACTTGTAACCCAGTTTGGACAATTGCATACTCCGAATCATCACAACCGAGCACCATGCAACTAATCACATCAGAAACAATTTTGACTCCATCATGCTCCATAAACGATCTCTGATTAATGGCTTCTCTTGCACATAGGTTTCTTAGGAATCTCAAAGATAACAGGAGAAGATTACAAGCAGATGAATGAGGAAGAGATTGCACCAGTAGGACTGTAGGCAGAATAGGTTTGGAAGCAAGATTTGAATGGCCATCACCCTTCTAGAAGTTTCTATTAGAATTTCTACGGCTTCCTGTAAGATGGATGAGCCTGAGTTGGACAATAAAGGCTGTATGATACTGTGTGCAAGAGATAGCTCAGGGGACACGCAACATCTATCTCCTAACAAAAAAATTTGCACAAACCACCACCAGAAGGATGCTGCTGAATTTAATTATATATCAAGATTCAAATGAATACATTTACTAGCTTTTGGTGGATACATACAAATGCCAATAAATAAGAATAACATGATAAATAAGGCAAATTTTATCAAGAAGGTAAGAGAATTTGTGATTCTTCAGAGATAGATGTTAAGTAAGAAAATCGTGCAATAGAAAGTACGTGGGAAGAGGAGAGGGAGGAAGGCAAAAGAGGAAATGTGAATGAAAGGGATTGAAGGGCTGCAACTTTAAGCCGGTATTTTTTCTGTACTTTTCAGACTGCTGCAATTTTACTCTCTCTCTCTTAATCTAATTACATTGCATATTGATTTGCCCCATTAATTTTAATTGGATCAACTATAACAAAATTGGGGAAAATCCAAAGCAAAGACTCTCTAAAGAAGCCAACTCTATAAAGAGTGCAAAATCTAAGTGAAATAGTGGATCATAAATCATGAGTATAGCTTAATTAGTCAATATCGCACCAAACTATAAATAAATATGCTGGTGGCCCCTAAAATATTCTCCAGAATCCCACAACTAGCCTACAATAGGAATACGGCAACAACAACGGATACTTGTGAAGTAGCGAAACAGGCACCAATAAAAGACTAGAACAGAATGGCAAAGATTTTTGTCCTGCTCCAAATTTTTTACACCTATTAAACGGAAAAAAACTGTACTTTTTTCTAGGATCTCAATTTTATTTCTTCTAATTTAATCTCCCACCCTCAATACAGACAATTGCCACAATATCCGCCACCTCTTCCTCCCTCTGGTCTATAGTCCCCTTCGACTCTCCCCACCCTCCTTAGTAAATATTCAACATCTAAGCACTAACCACTCAGTCAATATCCAACAACCAGGCCAATGAGACGTTACTGAAGTTATTAGGGGTGAGGCTATGGGACCAAAAGACTAGAAAAGAAAAAAGCAACAGGTCCAATTCCAAATATAAAAAGATCCAAACAACAGTAACAACATTTCTAGATTATCAAGTACACCAGATACAAAAATTAATTCCAAACAACAAACTAAGCACATTAACAAACCACTTTTCCACAAATAGCAAACAGAAACAAACCAAAGACTGAACCTCAAATTTAAAAAAAAAAGAAAACGCAATAAATTTTGCAGAATTAGAAACCTCACAGTTCTCAAGACCAACAGCTTCAGCCTCCAAATGCCAATGTTCAGCAGAGACGAGATGAATGCCAATTTCTGGGCACCACAAATGGCAGAACTGAAGCAGACACTTCAGAATTTTTGGAGTGAAACAATGAAATCAAGGATGATTTATGTATAAGGCTTAGAATAGAGATACCCAAGTATTCGCCTCCCGGATGATGAGAGGGGGGAGGGAGTGATCGTTGGACAAGATGCACGTTTGTTTTAGGGCTTCGGAGGTGCAACTGAATTTTTTTTACATTAGACAGGTCACTGGCTAAACAGATAAATCCATGGTCCTCTTACAATTGTCACTCAGATTATCAGATAGAAAATAGGATACCTAATTAAAAATCATGATCAGAGATGGCTCGGCTTGTCTGGAGCCAAGCCAACCTTATTTTTTACAAAAAAAAAAAACCCAAAACTGGTATCTGACTTTTCCCCACGTATGCACCAGATTTCACCTCCGACTCTCACCCAAATACCTAATTCTTCTCATCACAGCAAGATATTCCAAGTTAAAAAATCAAAATAGTCACAATGAATGCTGGTGATTGAGTTGGAATGTTGAGATAATTATGAAGAAATAAAACATAATCATAAAATCAAAATAGTTAAGAAAACACGCTGGACCTTAGGCATAACATTAGGGAAAATACCTGAGAATGAGTAAATAGGGAAATGGAAGTACCTAATAAGGTGGCAGCTGATGGTGTGTGGAGCAGTGCAGCTGGGTAATTGGAGGAAGAAAAAATTAGGGATCCTTGGTCAACGGTGGAAGAAGAGAGAATAGAGTTTATGAGTGTTCGTTGGAAGACAGAGATAATAATCAAGAAATTAAAATTTAAAAAAAATCAAATTTGTACGAATAAATGCCACGTCACCCGAAGGTATTTCAGTAGTGGCTCAAGGGTGTCCTCCAAACATTTCGCGCACACACATCCATATATGTATCATTACAAGCAAATTGATGAATCTTCATTAGGTTTCAACATGAGGCATCTTGCAACATATGACCACTCAATTGACAACCTCTCTTTGCTTTTATAATCTAGAAAGGGGCATAGCACGACATTTGAATCCATCATCTCAAGCATTTATGATATTCAAGAAAAAGCACTGGATGCAGCTCAAACAAGAATGCATTTCCTTTAGTATTTTACAATGTGACACAGCATTAGTCAAAAGCCAGCATAAGCCAAAAGCTACAAGGAGATATACTAATATCTGATAAGCTGAGGCAATAAAAGAACATCAGCAAGTCAAGTACCAGCATAAGATCATAACAATGAGTGTTTTTTTATTTTCAAAAGGGTCATTTGATAAAATCTATGTTGTAAAACTTCTGCCAAAAATAATATAAGATTGTTTTTGAAGTTGCAAATCGGAACTCGTTAAAAAAAAAAAACATACAACTTTGCTTTTTGAGAAGCCTTTCAATGAAAATCCAATTTATAGCTTTTTGCTAAAGCTACTTTAAAAGCAATGCCAAACAGGCACCAAGGCCCTAACAATATATACAAGATGCAATGGAACTTCCAAGGAACCATTGATTGCTATATTCACATATCGTCAAGAAGACAAAATGCAGAGTAGAAGTTGAAAGGATACCTATATTTGGTTGCTGGCATTCAAGGCCTCGAGTTCTTTCTCAAGCCTTGCAACACTAGTTTGAAAGCATTTGCCAACAAGCACAGATCAACGGACACAAAAGGGCGTGTGTACTGAATAAGGGCATTGTGTCAGATTTCATTGAATAAAGTCTCAACATGACCATGCAAATGGATGTCAAACAACAGGTTTGCTTTAAGATTCCCGAGGTAGTCAAGGAAAATAGCATAATGGTTGCATCAAATTGACAAGAAATGAGTGCTAAATTAGAAAGTAGCAGAACACCTCCACTCTGTTACACAACCTCGCCAAAACATAACACCTCCTTGAATAGAAATCATTGATAAGCTCTCTCACTTCTGGTACTAGCTCTAAGAAATTTCTGAAGTTGATATTGTCAATAACTTTGCTCTGCAACAAAAAAAATTATTTAGTTAGAAAGAGCAACTCAATTAATTGTAGCAATAGTCATAGTGAAATATGATTTCAAAAGGAAAAGCACTACAGATATGCCTTCAACTCTGTCCTGTCAAAACTGGCAAGAGGGCACAGTCCACCATAAGTGGCCAGATCTTGCAGAGCAATCACCTCTGTGTAATTGTTTCCCAGTTCAGTTCCCACTTCCAAGAACTGCAAAGGTACCAAACATATCTTAGATCACAACAAGAAATAGCCATGGAGAAATCCAAACACAGAACTATTAAGATCCACATAGCATTTGACTTCTGTCAACAGCATAAACACAGTAGATACCTTAAAAACATTAATATATATAGATCAGCCCAGTATTGCTGACTCCACACCAAGAAAGATGGAAACTGAAAGGTGCACAGTTAATTATGAAATGAAGAAATGCAAGTAACACTGAAGCTCAGGATTTGGTGTAACAATGAAGCCCACATCTATAGCCCACACCACAATTATATGCCTGTCATCAAGCCAGAGTTATGTCATTGAAATAGATTCCAACCACCTCAGGTATTAAAAACTGTAACAATAGAAGTGCAACAATGATCCTCGAAGTTGTAGGTTGAAACAACAGAGAGAGACCTCCAAATCAACTACAAATAACGAACCTTGCGAGCAGCAAGTTTGTACTTTTTAACCTCCAGATAGGCCAATCCTGCAGCA
>JAOVVI020013591.1:529-11459 GCA_028571085.2 Nepenthes alata | reverse complement strand
AAAAAAAAAAAAAAAAAAACACAATCTCTCTCTCTCTCTCTCTCTCTCTCTCTCTCTCTCTCTCTCTCTCTCTCTCTCTCTCTCTCTCTCTGTGTCGTATCCTCAAACCCATGCTCAATAAAAGGCTTAAAAGCATTAACTACACTCTTGCAAAGGCTCTATTGGGGTCACTCCCTTCTAGAAAAAAGGTCACAAATTTTTTTTTTCCGCATGAATGTAGCCTGTGAACTTACAAGCTTTCCGTCTGAGAATTCTGAAAATAGACATGGTCATTATTGTTTGAGAATTATGTAGCATAGGTCTGAGAACTGTGTACAGTATAAGGCCGAGGACTTTGTGAGCGGCCAAGGTTCAAGGACTTGCTTGAAGAAAGTGTACGTGTATGCCAACTTAGAAGATTGTCTGAGCATACGCAATCTCTACAGAGTCGCTTCTGCAGAGCACCTGCAAAGCCATATTCTACAGGGCATCATCTTTTATAGGGGAGTGTCGTTGCAGAGATGTTGCAAGGGGTATGTGTCAGGTGGCTATCTGTACGGGTGTCCTTCACATTGGCTTGGCTGTTGCTTTCAACAGTTAATATATATATTATAGTGTGTGCAGAGAGCGGTGCATCCATAAGAGGTGTGTATGAAATTTCAAGTGTTGAAAGATGAGAGAAAGAATGGAAGAAAAAGTGAGAGCAGTGAGTAAAAAATTAAGTGTGAGTTTCTACATACTTGTGCTCTATTCTTCGTTTTCTCCTCTTGGGCTTGTGTAGCCGTGTGGTTTGTGTAACCATTTTTCACATAGTAAATTTGTTGAGGACTAAATGTCCCATAATTTTTTTCTTCGATTTGTAAAGAATTTTTCACGTAAAACTATGCGTTCTTCCTCTTTATCTTCCATTCTGTGTGTTCGAGTGTTTACTGTCCAACCGGCCATTTGCCTTCACAAGTTTAAGGTATTCGTGTCTATCCGATCCTTTTCTGGACCAATAAGTGATATCAAAGATAGGATCAAAGCCATCGTTTAAATGGCGTCGCATTCAAAGAATTTATCATTTAGTGTGGAACAGTTCAATGGAGATGGCAACTTCATCCTTTGTTAATTCAGACGTCGGTTTATTATTATCAACTTATAGGATTTTAACTTTTATTTTTATTGTTCTTTGTTAATAATTTTAAAAAAATTCGGCTGCCATCTAATTAATGACACAATCATCTAGTCAATGGATACTTTTGGCATCTATTTTATGAAACCTATACCAAACCTTATTTGTAAAAATTTATATCTGCACAGTTCCAAATAAAAAAAAAGACAATATTTTTCCATCTCTCTCTCTGTATCGTATCCTCTAACCCGTGTTCAATGAAAGGCTTAAAAGCATTAGCACCACTCTTGCAAAGGCTCTGTTGGGGTCACTCCCTTATGAAAAAAGGTCGCAAAAATTTTTTTTTGCATGAATGTAGCCTGCGGACTTACGAGCTTTCCGTCTGAGGATTTTGAAGATGGACAGGGTCATTATTGTTCAAAAATTATGTAGCATAGGTCCGAAAACTGTGTACAGTATAAGGCTGAGGACTTTGTGAGCGGCCAAGGTTTGAGGGCTTGCCTGAAGAAAGCGTACGTGTATGCAAGCTCAGATGATTGTCTGAGCATGCACAATCTCTACAGAGCCACTTCTGTAGAGAACTTGTAGAGCCATTTTCTACAGGGCACGATCTTTTACAGGGGAGTGCCGGTATAGAGCTGTTGCAGGGGGTTTCTGCATCAGGCGGCTATCTGTACAGGTGTCCTTCACGTTGGTTTGGTTATTGCTTTCAATAGTTAATATATATATTATAGTGTGTGCAGGGAGCAGTGCATGCATGAGAGGTATGTTTGAAATTTTAAGTGTTAAGAGAGGAGAAAAAGAATAGAAGAAAAGTGAGAGCAGTGAGTGAAAAATTAAGTGTGAGTTTTTACATACTTGTGTTATGTTCTTCATTTTTGCCTCTTGGACTTATGTAATCGTGTGGTTTGTGTAACCAAATTTTACATAGTAGATTTATTGACGATTAAATATTTCATGATTTTTTCCTTCAATTTGAGAAGGATTTTCCACATAAAACTATGCGTTGTTCCTCTCTGTCTCCCATTCTGTGTGTGTTCGAGTATTTGCTATCCAACCGGCCATTTGCCTTAACAAGTTTGAAGTGTTTGTGTCTATCCAATCATTTTTTAGACCTACAAGTGGTATCAAAGATAGGTCCAGAGACACCGTTTAAATGGCATCGTCCTCAAAGAACTTGCCATTTAGCGTGAAGCAATTCAATTGGTAGGGCAACTTCATCCTTTGGTAAGAAATGGTGAAGAACGCCTTGACTCGAGAAGGAACCATGAAAGCGTTGAAAAAGAAAGATGAGAAGTCAAAATACCTGACCGATGAGGAATGGTAAGACAAGAGAGATCTTACAAACTATATCATTAAGTTATGTCTCGCTAATAACACGCTTCAAGAATTCTCGGCCCGTCAGACCCATCTGAGGTATGGGAGAAATTTGAAAGCAAATATAACTTCAAATCCTTGACCATGAGACTGCATGTGAAAAAATAGTTTTATGTGATGCGTCTGTCCGAGGGAGGTAGTTTTGAAAAGCATTTGGACAAGTTCAACAGAATTGTCACACAGATGTCGTCCCTTGATGAGGAGATCAATGAGGTAGACAAGGCGTTGGTATTATTGACTTCTTTACAAGTATCGTATAATCATATTGTGACGGCCTTGTTATTTAAAACGGATACACTTAAGTTGGACGAGATCGTTACCTCTTTGCTCATGAATGAGACAAGGCGATCTTAGGGGACTTCTACTTCTTTCCATTCTGAGGTACTCATAACTGAGTCACGGGGAGGAAGTAAGGGATGCAGCCTAAAACAATGTGAAAGGAGTCGTAGTAAGTTCAGATCAATGTTCTGAAATATTTAGTATCATTATTGTGGTAAGAAATACCACATTAAGACATATTGTTACAAGTGAAAAGTATAAAAATATTAAAAGGGAGAGCAAAGGAGAAAGGAGACGAGGTGAAAAAAAATCCTTAATCTCAATTGTTACAAGAGGCGACCTCCTGTTAACATGTGAAGTGGACAACGTGGTGAGTTTGATGAATTATGAATCTAACTGGGTGGTTGACACTGGTGCTTCTCTCCGCGTGACATCCAGAAGGGATTGTTCATTTCTTACATTCCAGGAGACTTTTGAGTAATAATGATGAGTAATGAAGGAACGTCCCAAACTGTTGGCGAAGATAGCGTGTTGCTGGTCACCAATAATGGGACAAAATTGTTATTAAAAGATGTACTGCACGTCCGTGATATTCCAATGAATATAATTTTAGTAGGCAAGTTAGATGATGAAGGTTACTGCAATACCTTCTGTGAAAGAGAATGGAAGCTAACAAGAGAATCTTTGGTTATTACCCGATGACAGAAGAATATAGGCCTATATGTGATGACGGCGCCTACTATGACCGAGGATGTGAATATCACGAGCAGTGAGGAGTCTTCAAATCTGTGGCACCGCAGGTTGAGCCATATGAGTGGCAAGGGATTATGTCACTTGGTCAAAAAAGGCCTCATTCCAGAAGTAAAGGCATATGGACCGAGGACTTGTCCCCACTGCATGACTGAAAAACAAAGAAGGGTCTCGTTCCAATAAAACTCGTCCTCTGTGGAGATAGAACTACTTGACCTAATTCACACTAATGTGTGTAGACCATTTAAAGAAAAATCATTCGGAGGGGTTCAGTACTTTGTGTCGTTCATCGACAATTGTTCAAGAAAATTATAGGTTTACCCACTTAAGACCAATGTCCAAGTCCTCGGTATTTTTGAATATTTTCATACTCTGGTGGAATGACAGACAATAAAAAAGTTAAAAACCATTCGAAGTGATAATGGCGGTGAGTTTATTGGGATCTTTGATATCTACTGTTGAAAGTTTGGCATACGGCATCAAAGGACGCCACCAAAAACGCCGCAATTAAATGGGATTGCAGAGCGGATAAACCGCACAATATCTCTCCATCTCTGTCTCTCTCTTTGTCTCTGTATCGTATCCTCAAACCCATGCTCAATGAAAGGCTTAAAAACATTAACTCAACTCTTGCAAAAGCTCTGTTAGGGTCACTCCCTTGTGGGAGAAAGGTCACGGATTTTTTTTTCAC
Source organism: Nepenthes alata (assembly GCA_028571085.2). NCBI lineage: Eukaryota > Viridiplantae > Streptophyta > Magnoliopsida > Caryophyllales > Nepenthaceae > Nepenthes > Nepenthes alata. The sequence continues at coordinate 7,269 of JAOVVI020013591.1, read as the reverse complement.
ATGAATGTAGCCCACGAACTTACGAGCTTTCTGTCCGAGGATTCTAAAAATGGACAAGGTCATCATTGTCCCAGGATTGTGCAGTATAGGTCCAAGAACTGTATACAGTATAAGGCCGAAGACTTTGTGAGCGGCCAAGGTTCGAGGACTTGCTTGAAGAAAGCGTACGTGTTTGTCAGCTCAGAATATTGTCTAAATATGCGCAATCTCAGCAGAGCCGCTTATGCAAAGCACCTACCGAGTCGTTTTCTGCAATGCACGATCTTTTACATGGGAGTGCCGGTGCAGAGTTGTTGCAGTGGATATGTACGTCAGGCGGCTGTTTGTATGGGTGTCCTCCACGTTGGCTTGGCTGTTACTTTCAACAGTCAATATATATATATTGTAATGTGTGTAGAGAGTGGTGGATGCATGAAAAGTGTGTGAAATTCTGTCTTGAAAGATGAGAGAAAGAATGGAAAAAAAGTGAGAGCAGTGAGTGAAAAATTGAGTTTTTGCATACTTGTGTTTTGTTATTCGTTTTCGCCTCTTGGACTTGTATAGCTGTGTGGTTATTGTAATCATTTTTTACATAGTGGATTTGTTGAGGAATTAATGTCATATGATTTTTTTCTTCGATTTATGAAAGATTTTTCACGTAAAACTGTGTGTTCTTTCTCTCTGTCTCCCATTCTGTTTGTGTCCGTGTGTTTGTTATTCAACCGGCCATTTACCTTCACAAGTTTGAAGTGTTTGTGTCTATCAGATTCTTTTCTGGATCTACAGGCTCCACTAACCATAACTTGACCCTGAACTTAGAGAGGAAATTGATAGCAGCCTAAGTTAAGGATCTTATTAAGGGTAAAATCTTTGAACTCATTCACCACCAAGATTTGAGCATCCCTCTACATTAAGGCTACAAGGCCTTATTTCCAAAGGTCCGACACCTCTCCCCCGAATCCATCAAGGTGTTTGCCCTTCCCAATTATACGCCTAAAGATAGGAAACTTATGGCAAAATTTAAAGATACGATAATCTCATTATTTTTTCTTATTTTTCTCAAGCATGAATTAATGTAGTTATTGAATAAGTTCACATTAAAAAAAAAACCTTGAGCATTTTAATTTAGCTGTTTGTAGTGTAGAGGATTAAGTTATTACATTCGAGCTCAAATCCTACTCTAGGTAGCAGTCACTTTGAATAAAACCTCTGTTCAAATATACATTATATATATGTTTATTAAGAATTTTTTTTATATCAGGAGTTCCTAATTAGTTACATTGAAAATAAAATATAATACTTTTCATATGTCATTTAATTAGTATTAGGATTTTAGGAAATCACCCTCAAGCTAGGTCCATTGAGACCTGCCAAGCTCAGGCTTAAATTTTTCAGAGAAAAAAGAAAGATAAATTTGCAAAATTTTCCTTTTCCGTTAATTCCCTCTATTCAAAAAAGGCCACCACTGAGAGCTCTTTGAAGATGCTGAAATACAGTGTAAATTGTTGACAGACGATGAAGGTGAACTTGGAATCAATTCCAAGCGACATTCACAGTGAAATTGAATGTCAATGTTGAAAAAATGGAGTATCATATGCGTGAAATATATGCGTTTTAATGTTCAAAAAACAGTATCATCTCCGTATGGAACGGATGTTTTGTCAAGCAAAACACATTACATCCGATGTATTTACACTCGATTTGTTTATTTTCCTGAACAGCTGATAAGTTTTTCGATGGCCTAAAAGCTTTTGAAGCTTAACTCTTCATTTGTACATCCCACCCGAAGGTTGCAAGAGCATGAGCTAGGACGCTTTCTATATTCGTGCGCCGTGGTGGCAGCGGCGACAGCAGCACCAACCATTATTTGGGTTGCAAACACTATGAACAACGGTGTTCGGGGGATAAAAATGACGATTTCTGTAGATATACAATATGGATTGGATATATGAGAAAGTATTTTGCTTGAACTGATTGGTACAGGTATCTTTTAGGCATGTTGTTAAGCTTGTCTCAAATTTTTTAGCTCTCCATAAATCAACAAATAAAACTAAAAATTTAATTGATAAATAATTGAGTTGGCATCAAATAATTTTAATAATTATTTAATATTTATTATTCAAATAACCTTAAACATTGTCCGTTACAGTAAATTTAAAATTTTGATAAAACCTTAATACTTCTCTTTTCATACTATAATATATAATTGCTGATTAGTAGAATTTGCATACTATCTATTTATTTTATTATTTGTTGCGTTCATCGTTTTGGACTGTCTGGCGTGTTAGGGAGCTACTTAATTTTTCAGATGGATCGAATCAGAGCGGGCCCGATCTCCGTGCATTTTAACCAAAAACTTGTACAATATAACAGAAAATAATCCGTCATAGAAAAACGACAGGACCCGCTTCCCAATTTATCCTCCAACACTCGGGTCAGCATTTCTTCTTCGTAGGACAGAAAATAGAGTATACTTTGAATAAAATGTACGTGAAGAATTGTAATGGGGATTGTATATTTGGGCGCGTCTGGTTAACTGGTGTCTTGATTATGCAATATCCTAAAAAGATAACTTTTTATTAGTTGAAAAATTTTATGAGAAACATTCTAAAAAGAGTCTTTCGTGCTAGAGTCTGGCTCCTTTATCCTCTCTTCCCCCTTTTTCTTCCATTGGGATAACAAAATTTATAAAATTAAATGATAATTTATCCTTTTTTATTGACCATCACCCGATGCTTTTGCAAGCAGGCATGGAGTTTTGGCTTTTGGCGAAAGGAAGGACTTTGCTGTGCCCAAATAATGTTCCATTATCTTCGATAGGTCATTCCTGCCTCCGCTACGTAGGGTAGGGTAATTCCCGGGGTTTTAGGGGTGAGTCACGCCTCGATGGAGTCGTACGGGTGCTTGATCCGGTTTTGGCGTTTGGATGTATGGGTGGGTGAGGACAACACAACATGGCGTGGCCGATGGGCGAGCTAATGAAAGGATGCGTCTGTGTGTTCCGTACGCTGCGGGTACTCATTGCTTCTATTTTGACTAGACGATTTACAGATATCGCTGTTGTTATGCTTTGATTGCCGTGTAAATTGAGCATTTAGAAGCGGACAATATTGGCAAAGCAGTAATCAGATTTTGACGTGTTGTTTAAATTTAGATTTTGTTTGAAATTTTTTTAATTAGATATTTAAGCTTGTTGATTTAAATTTTATATATTATAAATTAAAATAAAAATTTTAAATAAATAAAAATTTATTTTTTAAAATATTCTCTGATTTAGAAGACGATTTTAAATACTCAAGAGGTGTAAAAAGAGGGAAATAAGAATAAGAATAAGAGAGAGACCAAAAAAATATATGACTAGGCTCCAACTTGCGTATCCTGTTATAAAACTGTGCTGTTTGTTTCTTTTTTTTACCCTCAAATCAAATTAGATTAAGTCCCTCCTCCGTAAAATGGTTGTTATTTATAATGATTTCTATTCTAGAGGTGGTTCTCCTTTTAGAGATAATTATCCTCCACGACCTAAGTAGTGGGGCTGGCTGCTGAATATTTTAGCCAACAAGCATAACGCATATTCCAAATCATGGGGGAGATGTTGCATCGCAGTTAGTAGTGATGAAGTAACGGCTGTTTGATAGTTAGGCTGTGGGTTGGCTTGATTGATTCCGCTTGTTTCTTTCAAGGCGCGGGTTTTAATTTGCTTTGCTAGTCTATTCGAACGCAGCTCAGTCATATTTTTTTATTACGGTATATTTTTGCCTTGGGCTTCATTTCGTTGCATTGGGTCTCTTATCAGTATGAGCTTCTTCCCCTTCATGGATAATGTCTATTGGCCCTGTTCCTGCTTTGAATTTCAACCGCACCCCCACAGATTTAATATTTGATTGGGTCAGGAATTATTAACAATAATGCCATTATATAAAAACGGTATTAATACTTCACTTCATAATATTTTTTAAACTTGCAATCTTGTAAATTAAAATAATTCGTCGAAGTGAACTAGTCCTCTAAATTTTGCAGGTAGCAACAAGGTCAATATTTTTATCTTTAATTTTGGATAAATTGTTTTCCCAAACAATACTTTCATATCAATAATCGTGAAAATTCTTCAAAATATATTATTATAATTATTACTTGGACCGTCTCTGTCCTCAGTCATCTGCGAAAAGACTTGAAAAAAAATATCATATTATACGAACATGTTTATTAACGTCCTTAGACATTAATTGAGGTTCCACAATTGGCCGGCCATCCCTTCACGGAGGGTTAGAAGTCATCGTCACGCCAACGTCGAAAATTTAATCAAGATGTTAACATGAATGATGGCGAGTAGGACTTTCAGGCTCGACGCCCTATAACACAATACAGCCAAAAACCTAATGTAAAAAGAGGAGCAGCTTTTTTTACCCTTTTGCAGAGAGAGGTCGCGCAGGTGTATAGGCGACTCAGGCAGGCAAAGCCCGGGAGGAGTGGGAGAAGTCCAGATGTGACCAAAATGCCCTGAAATGTTTTGGCCCCAGTGGGAAAATTTGTCAATTCCGATAAGCGGTGTCGTACTGATGAGTCCCATTGATGGGTTCTGAAGCAGAACCTCTGAGACGATCAACAGCAGCGTATGAAGAAAAGTCTCGATTCAGGGAGGTGAGGTGACGGCAACTTATTTGTAAACCCCTTTAAATATATTTTAATATTCTAAGAAAGGAAAAATAATAATTTCGGATATTAAAGATAAAGAATCATCCATGAAATCTACATATTCTAATGTAATTTGAATTAACAAACAAACAAATAACGTGGTAATTAACAGCCATTACTGAGCTGGGTGGGGAGAGATGACGCCCACAATGCACGGAGAATGGTAGAATTTATTAGGGCTACTCCCTCATAGTATTTTTATCTATGAACTCATGAGAGGAAAAAAAAGTGGACTTTTGAGTTATTCAAGAAGTCTGATAAGATGAACCAAGAGATAGTTGACCTCTTGTTGGAGGCAGTATTTTTATTCATGGACGATGATTCGTTGGAGGCACCATCTCTGAGAGGTAGCTGAGGATATAGACGAAATTTTCAAAAACCTAGACGTTAACTTTTTCTCTCCGTATGCCTGTTGTAGCCGTATTTTATAGGTGTGCAGTTGACCTACTCTGATTGGAGATTGTGGTGGTTACAACTTTTAATGGTGTCAGCCCTGTCACTCTGGCACGCTGGGCGTACGCCTGCCGTGACAAGCCTATGAACTGTGATCCTACAACCCTAATGTTAGGGTGGCTGGCCGACCACTAGGCCCCTTGTGTATATAATGGCTTATGAGTGCTAAGAAGAAGTCTTGGAGTGCCGTGCTAAGTGAGAGGCAATCACTTGGAGTGAGCTCTCAGAGAGCTGTGGGCAAACCTTTTGTAAAGATAGAGAGAGAAATATTTTAAAAAGAGATTGAGAGATATATACTTATGATTATTTTTTTTTTTTTTTGGCTTTGTGGAGTTAACATTCTTGTAAATAATTTATTATTTACAGTGTATTCTTTGGTGATTTTTTCCTTAGTTGAGAAGAAAAATTTTACGTTAAAATCTCATGTGTATTCCTCTCATTTTTCTATCTCTACTTTTGGCCATCTGACCGAGAGCTCTACTCTGTTATCGTCCGAGTAATCCGTCTGTCTAGTCACCGTATCTTCTATTTTACGTCAACAAAAGGTATTAGATACAAGTTCTTTGAACGGTGACCTTGTTGCCGGCTGTTATGGAGGTTGGAATCAAAATAACTTACTTGAACGGAATCAACTATGACACTTGGGAGAGTAAGTCTAAAATCTTGCTATTTGTGAAGGCCATGCACAATTCGATTTTTTGCTTAAGAAAAGTAAGCGGCAAAAACGGACGAGAAGTAAACGTTAGAGCACAAGCAAGTGTGCGGTTATATCCGATAGTTCATGGATGACATGTACAACCACGTTCGAGAGAGACGAATGCCAAAGAGCTTTGAGAGAAATTTCAAAAGCTCTATGCCTCCAAGACCGGCAATAACAAAATCTATCATTTGATGAGGCTAATGCAGATTCGGTACAAGGACGGCTCATCTGTCACCGACCACCATAACGAATTTCAGGACTGTGTGGACCGGCTGAATGGCATGGGGATCAAGTTTGAGGATGAGGTGCTCGGACTCTGGCTCCTAGAAACCCTCTGGACTTATGAGAGTTCATGAGGATCATTATTGCCAACACAGCTCCTAACGACGTGGTAACTTTGGAGATGGTCAAAAGAGTTGTGCTAAACGAGGAAGTGAGACGACGGTCTCAGGTACGTCCACTTCTCAACACTCCGAGGTCCTCATCATCGAATCTAGGGGAAGGAGCCAAGGACATTGTCCAAAGTCTGAAGACAAAGGATAGAATAAGTCACGTTCTCGGTACTAGAACATGGAGTGCCATCATTGTGGAAAAAAGGGCCATATCAAGAGGTTTTGTTTTGTTATAAGTAAAAGTGTAAAAATGCTGGAAAAGAGATGGGTGAAAAGAGACGTGGCGAGGAAGAGTCATCGATCTCTGTTGTCACAAGAGGCGACCTCCTTTTGGCCTGCGAATCTGATGACTCTGTGAGTGTGGCCGAACAGGCCTCTGACTGGGTGGAGGATTTTGGAGCATCCATACACGTCACCTCCAGAAGAGAGTTATTCTCCACTTACACTCCCAGTGCCCTATGAGTGTCGATGATGGGTAACATGGAGACGTTTGAGATCATTAGACGAGGCGACGTCTCCTT
>JAOVVI020013590.1:0-11799 GCA_028571085.2 Nepenthes alata | reverse complement strand
TAATAATAAAATAAAAAAATATATATATGTGAGAATTGTTATTCCCACATGTGTAGGAATAACAATTTCCAGGAATAACAATTCCGACAACCAAACGGAGGAATTGTAATTCCCGTGGGAATTACAATTCTTTTCCCCCCCAATTCTTGCAACCAAGCATACCCTCAGTAGATGAATCAAAAACTTAGATAAAATAATTCCAATAAAGGGATTATACATATCAATTTTTTAACAAAATAATCTTGATGGTACGCTAATAATGAGTTAGTCCAAAAAGGAGTGACGGCTCAGAATCGCTGCAGTCCATTTACGCCATGTGTTGAACAGTTCAAAGCCAAAGCAGACGGAGAAATCAGGACGGACAACTTGGATGACTAACTTTTAAGACGGCCAACACTTCTGTTAACCGGAATCTTGACCACTTGAAGACCAAACTTAACGCGGCCCAAGCCCAACTTGGCCCACGCGTTTATCCACGACCGACAACGGTCTTCTTCCCTAATTTTGTGCTCCTTACAAAAAGCAATCTATTCAGTAACGGTCATCAGTAGATCCAACGCGCATCCCTAAAGAAAGGGGCCAGAATCCTCTCCTTGTCTGCTGCTAACCCTAACGGTTACAAGAACGTAGAAGGAAGGCAATCAATGCAGCGACCATTGCTACCACAAAAGCTCTCCACCAAAAGGGGAAGCAATCCCAGCAGGACACGTGAATCAAGCCCTTCCACACAATAAAGGCAACCCAGAGCAATGACTATAAAAGGCCTTGAAGCCTTCGCTTCAGGAAAGCTTGAATTGGCTCACAAACACTTGCATACTCCAACAATCTTACACCCTCCGTTATTCCCACTTGCCCATGAGAAGCCATCTTCTGCAAAGCTTCCACGCTTTCAGAAGTGCCATCCTCACTCTCTCTGCTACTGTGTTCCTAGCGAACACATCAATTAGAGTTAGCACTTCTTACAGGCCCCCCAAAAGCCTCTCTCAACGAGAGCACTTATCCACCTCAACACTCTCTGCATTTTCATTGCTTTCGTTACTTTTACCTTCCAAGCTTGAATGATACTTACTGATTTGAGCGTTGGAGTATTTATAGTAGGGCAACATCCCACCGTTGCCCGACCTCTTGTTCTTAGTTGTGGTGTGTAGTCTCCGAACTCGATGGACGGAGATGGACTCAGACGATCTACTTGACCCGAATCTATTCGAAATATGGATCCATGACGCATCATTGGCGTCATCTGTGGGAATCTTGCAAAAAGTCAACCACTTTCCTAAGTGACTTCGCACAATCTCACTCTCTCAGCTTCTCTTTCCATCGGTCAATATGGTGAACACAAGAGCACAAGCGAGCGAGCCCATCAAAGACATAACCTCGCTCGACCATGGTCACGCTATTGGTACCCAGGTCAATGAGGTGGTCAACGGCATGCTAGCGCCATTTTTTCAGAACCTGGTGGAGAACATGAGCAATATGTACAGGATGCTCGAGATCCTCTACGCCTTCCAGGAGAATGTTCAGCAGGGGGCTTCGCCTGCAGCTCCCCTTGCTTCGGCCTCCAAAAGAGGGGGACAAAGGAAGAAGCTGACCAAGAAGACCGATAGGCTTGCCAACGCTCCTGCCCCAGAAGCCTCATAGGCCCAGAGCTGATCAAGGCTCGAGGGACTCCTGGGTAGCAAGACTCCAGAACAGAGTCTAGAACATAGGAATCCCTAATATTCTTGGGTAGATGCCACCAATCAGGCTCAAGAGGTCAAGGGTCGTTAAATCTGTCGAGGGTAATAGCCCGCCGATTGCCCACCATGTCAGAGAAAGGACGGAGTTGAGGACCTTCATTAACTCTAAAAGAACTGGCAACGCTGTCCCAACGGATGTGCGGGTAGAGAAGATCCTTAGACGCGTGCTCAAGGGTGACAAACACGCCACGGATCTCGACAGATTACCCTTTGTGGCCTAGATTTTGAACCATCCCATGCCGACAAAGTTTAAAATACCAACCTTTGACTTTTATGACGGGAGTGCTGATCCGATGAACACCTAAATCATTTTCACGCTCATCTAAGTCTACAAGGATTGGATGATACAGCCATGTGCTGCTGTTTCCCTCCCACGCTGAAAGGTGACACCCACATCTGGTTCCATGGCCTCCCCTTAGATTCTATCCAGAGCTTTCAAGAACTCTCCGACCTTTTCCTGGCACAGTACGCCTCCAGCCACTGGGAAGAAAAGCAACCTCGACATCTCTCCCATATCAAGTAGAAGTAAGGAGAAAATCAATGGAGGTTTCTGGATCGCTTCGTAGTAGAGGCGAGAAGAATACCCAGGCTGACGGAGGAGATGAAACTTGGCAGTTTTATCTCTGCCTTAATGTATGGGGACTTCTTTAGGCACCTGGCAGACAAGAACCCGCAAACCTTCAGGGAGGCGAAGTCAATCAGCAAGGCCTACGCGGCGGCAGAGGAGACCAACGAGGATAAGAGTCTCGAGCGGACCGAACAGCCTCGTTCTTTCCCAACTATGGGAAAGAGGAAACATAATGGCGATGACATCTTTCTCCAAAAGCAGTATCAGGTTGGAGCGCCAGAGAGGAGGGACTATGGGCCAACCAACCTAATGCCCTTGACAGACACACGCGCCAACGTCCTCATGCAGATCCATGGGAAGAAGTTCCTCAAGTAACCAAAACCACTTAAGAAGGCAGAGGGAGGAAATTTATCTAAATACTGTGATTTATATCGATCTCTCGGACACTCCACGAAAGATTGCAAGACACTCTAAAGAGAAATCGATGAGACACCTCACCAGGTTCGTCAATAATCCTGGCTAGAGCTCGGGGACCTTAGGCTGGGAGTGGTCGGAGCCTTCCCCATTACGGAATTGGGTCGCAGCTGGGATGGTCAATATGATTGCTACTCGGCCAGCCAAGACCCCAGCAGATCGCAAGAAGAAACAAACTGGGCAGAAGAAGCAGCACATGGAAGATAATGTCATTAGCTTTAACAACAATGACTTGAACCATGTAATCTCCCCCCATGTGGATCCCCTCGTCATATCTGTACTCGTTTCAGCCGGTAGCATCGACTACCAATTGAAACGAGTCTTCGTTAATAATGAAAGTTCCCACAATTTGCTTTACCTTGAAGCATTTTTTAAACTTGGTTTAAAAAAGAATTAATTGAAACCTGCCAAAGACCCACTCAACGGTTTGGACAATGAACCAGTGACCGTCCAAGGGACAATCAAATTGGAGGTTACCCTGGGCACGAATCCAAAAACGGTAAGCTGCACGCTCACCTTTTTTATCGTCGTTTGTCCTCTGTGTACAACACCATTCTAGGCCGCCTGTGCCTAACTGCGTTTGAAGCCGTCACCTCAATACCGCACCTCAAAATGAAGTTCTCAACAGCCTACGATATAGGTGAAGTATTGGGTGACCAAATCACCAGGCGGATATGTTACATGTCCCAAATCACGCTGAGTGGTAGCATCAAGATGGCAGGAGAACTCGACCATCAAGACGAAGTAACTCTATAACAAGCGCAGTCTGGTGAGGCTAATCGATCTAATCCAACTGAATCCGGAGAACCTTGAGAGGTGCATACAAATCGAAAGCTCACTCACCGGGACATTATGCGACGAGATGATCGTGTTCTTACGATAGAATGCTGACATCTTCGCATGGATCCCTACTAACATGCCTGAGATTTCGGTCGGAGTAATGGTCTACAAGTTGAACCTCGATTTCGACTGCAAGCCCGTCAAGTAGAAGTGGAGAAACCACACCGTGGAAAAGTTGATCGCCATCTGCGAGGAGGTAAAGAAGTAATTAGACGCCGGCTTCAACCGAGAAGTCAAGTACCCGAACTGGCTCTCCAACGTTATCTTGGTATAGAAAAGGAACAAAAAATGGTGAATGTGCGCCGACTTCACCGACATTAACAAAGTTTTCCCAAACGATAGCTTCCCTTTACCCAGGATCGACCTGTTGGTGGACTCAACATCCAGGCACGAGCTGCTGAGCTTCATGGACACGTACTCAGGTTACAACTAGATCCAGATGAGCCCAGAGGACGAGAAGCACATCTCGTTTATGACGGACAAAGGCACTTACTGCTATAAGGTGATACCCTTTGTTCTAAAGAACGCGGGTGCCACTTACCAGCTGCTCGTGAACAAGATGTTTGAAAAGCAGATCGGCCGTAGCATGGAGGTGCAAATCAATGTCATGCTCGTCAAGAGCAAGACTACAAATGACCATATTCACCTTCTCACTGAGTCCTTCGAGGTGCTCTCTGCACATCAGATGAAGTTAAATCTTTCTAAGTGCGTCTTCGGAGTATCCTTAGAGAGGTTCTTGGGTTTCATCATCTCTCAACGGGGGGTCGAGGAAAACCCGGGGAAGATCAAGGCTCTTATGGATATGACTCCGTCATGGAGTGTCAAAGTCATCCAAAGGATAACCGGACGACTGGTAACTTTGTCCTTCTTCTTGGCCAAGTCAGGAGACAAGTACCAGACTTTCTTCAAGGATTTGAGGGGAACAAAAGCAAACAGATTCCAGTGGACAGTAGAATGCAAGACAGCCTTCAACGAATTGAAGCAGTACCTGGCCAGACCACCGTTGATGACGTCACCAAAGGATGGAGAAGAGCTGTACCCTTACCTAACAGTGTCGGAGGTCGCTCTCAGCTCTGTCCTCATATGCCAAGACTTTGACTCACAACGGCCAATCTATTATGTGAGTAAACATTGACCGGCCCAGAGACTTGCTACCCATGCGTAGAGAAGTTGGCCTTGGCACTTATCATCTCCACTCAAAAACTGAGGCCTTACTTCCAGGCTCATCGGGTGGTAGTTCTGACCAACCAGCCTCTGAAGAACATACTACAGAAACCTAACGTTTTTGGATGGATGGTTAAGTGGGCTGTCGAGTTGGGAGAGTTCAACATTAAATTTCGGTCAAGACCAGCCATCAAAGGAAAATCTCTGGCTGATTTCATCAACGAGACCACGAATGAATTCCTGAAGAGCAGCCCACCAAGGATGCAAAACGGCACGGGAAAGAGCCAGAGTGGGTCCTCAGCGTAGATGGATCATCTACGGATTCGGGCAGCAGTGCCGGAGTGGTCTGAGGACCCCTAATGGGTTTAAGGTAAAGTGCTCCCTTAGACTCGACTTTTTGGCCACCAACAATGATACCGAGTACGAAATCCTACTAGTTGGGCTAAGATTAGCAAAAGAGTACTCCGCCAGATGACTGACCGTCTACAGCAAGTCTGAGCCAGTTGTTAACTAGGTAAATGGGAGCTTCAAGGCGTGCAACCCTCACTTAGCCAAATACTTGGCTAAGGTGAAGGACGCCATCCGGAGATTTGATAAGTTGGACCTAGTCCACGACCCCAAAACTAAAAACTGGAAAGCTGACTAACTCGCCAAAGCAGTGGTGGCCGAAAACCCAAGATATTACGTGAGGGAAATGCAAGAGGTCTTGAGCACTCCCAGCACAGAGAAACGGGAAGCAATGCAAATCTCCGACACAGAAAGATGGATGACACCTTACCAAAGATACCTGGCAGACAAAACACTGCCAGACAATGCGGATGAAGCTAAACGAATCAAGAAGATGGTCGGCTGGTATACCATGATCAACGGACGGTTATATCACCGTGGCTACTCGATTCCATATCTTAGGTGCTTAACCCCTAAGGCGGCAGACAACACCTTGAGCAAAGTCTACCTTGGGATCTGCGAATCACACATTGACGGTAAAAACCTGGTGTTCATGACCATAAGTCAGGGCTTCTACTGGCCAACAATGAAGAAAGACACCATCGACTTTGTAAAGAAGTGTGAAAATTGCTAACTCCACGGCAATCTTCACCATCAACTGCCCGCTGAGTTGTGGTCACTTCAAGCTCCTTGGCTTTTCACACAATGGGGGCTCAATATTCTCTACCTGTTTGTCATTGCTACCGGGCAAAGAAAGTTCATCATCGTTGGCAATGACTACTTTACTAAGTGGGTTGAAGCTGCCCCGCTGGCCAAGATCACCGAGTACAATGCTTTAGAATTCATCCGCAAGAGTATAGTCAGCATATTTGGTATTCCCGAGGTCATAGTGATTGATAATAGAACCTAATTCTCCGGGAAACTCTTCACGAAGTATTGCACTAGTCTAGGCATCAGATTAGTCCACACTTTGGTGGCATATCCGTAAGACAATGGACAGGTGGAAGTCACAAATCGCACGCTACTTTATGGTATGAAGACCAGGTTGGAGGACACAGGAGGCTCATGGGTTGACGAACTGCCCTCTATCCTTTGGTCTTATTGGACGACTCCAAAAGAACTGACTCACGATACGTCCTTCAGTCTCTGATACGGGACTGAAGCAGTAATACCGGTGAAGATTGGGCTTCCAAGTCTTAGGGTGGAGTCTTTCGACCCACAAGGTAACTTTCAAAAAATTTAGGAACACCTAGACTTATTGGAGCAAGCACACAACGCCACCGGATTACGAACAGTGGCTTACCAACCACGAGTCGCACGCTATTACAATAAGAAGATAAAAGCACGGTAATTCGAAATTGGGGACACGGTCTAGTGAAGTATTGAGGATATGGGCAAGACCAGCAACCAAAATTGTGACGAAACGGGTTTTTTTTTCACTCCGTCATTCCGAACAGAAATGGAAACCTAACAAAACCAATTATGCACAACACAAGATTACAGATGCCATCTTGGACTTACGCAGGATATCCATAAAATAAGTAGCGGAAGCAACTCTAATAACCTGTTGAAACATACATAATCATAAAATTTTCAATTACAAAAATTCATATATTTTCTAATCGGATTATTACATTAAGACTGCTTCCTTTCTGATAACTTCAAAAGTGCTCTAAATTTTCAGTAATCCTTTAGATTGAACTCTAGTCTTTCTCGTCAGGCACATGCTCTATAGTCTCCTCTACAGGGGGAAATAGTAACAAAGTAAGCCGAAGCCCAGCAAGGTACATGCAAGTATACAGTAAAAAATATATACAAAATAGAGCTCAGTAAAACAAATACTGTGAACATGAAGATACAATTGCCATATGGAAGTGGTTTATAGTAGAATTACGTTGCAGACATAAAAATAGAAACGATCAAGCTTCAAAAATCAGAAATTAATGTACTTATATTTCAGAAAGCACAAGTCGATCTTACTTTCATAGTTTACAGAAACTCATCTTTAGCAGTGAAGGACCCTACTAGTAGACCCTACTAGCGAAGGGGACGAATAATCGAGGATAGATTGTGTACATCTCCCCACAATCAACGGCAATAAAATGAAGACATGATCCCTCCTTACGAGATCCTTTCCCAATCCCAGGGGGCGTCGGTCAGAACAGAACAGAAGCTACCCTCCTATTATAAAGCCCTGCGGAGGGGCGGACCACATATAACTCCATGGATAGAGTTATCCTCGATTACCACCGTAACATTCTAAGGCATGCCGGAGAACCTAGCCTGACTGCATATCAGTCCTGGGTCCATAATAACAAAAATATTTTTTTCTTATCGCTTACTGAAAGTAATTTTCAGTATCAGTCGGAAACATCGCTATTAACCCTTCAGAGATTGTGCACAGATATCTTAAGGCCGGTTCAAAAATTATATACTTCAAGCCGGTTTCGAATCACATAACTTAGTTCAAAAATCATATACTTTAAGCCGGTCTCAAATCACAGCACTTAGTTCAAAAATCATATACTTTAAGCAGATTTCAAGTCACAGCACTTAGTTCAAAAATCATATACTTTAAGCCGGTTTCAAATAATATAACTTATACGTCACTTTACAAAGCCAGTTTCAAAATTATATTACAAATGTCGGTTTTAAATTTGTGATACAAGATAGGTTTCAAATCAAGGCCGATTTCAAAATCAAAGAGCAAATGCCGGTTTCAAATTATAATACAAGACTGGTTTCGAAATCACCGTGTAAGTGCCAATTTCGAAATATGATACAATGCCGGTTTCAAAATCATAGTGTAACTGCCGATTTCAAATTACGTTACAAGGCTGGTTTCAAAATCACCGTGTAAGTGTCGGTTTAAAAATACGATACAAGGCCGGTTTCAAAATCACAGTATAAATGTCGATTTCAAAATTTACAATACAAATACCGATTTTGAATAAGGCCGATTGAAATTATTCTTGGCTGGTTTCAAATTAACGTGCAAGGCCGATTGTAATATTTGCTTAAGCCGATTTCAAATTATACTATGAGGCCAGTTTCAAATTATTTTACTAATCAAGGCTGGTTTCAAATTTGGTTAATGCAAGTGTCATACAAGCTGGTCTACTTTTTCGTTTTCATGTACTTCAGTTTTAAACATGAGTTTAGAAGAAGGCAGAAAGCACGCATTCGAATCAGAATACAACTTATCAAACAGTAATTAAAACGGCATGCATTTAATCTAAATCGGAAGGAAAAACTGGCAGTTTCCTTAAAATCTGGGCAGGCAAACTTAAAAAGGATAATCGTCCAGTACACTTGCAATAATCTGAAGTTAAAACAGAGTATGAACTTAAAACCGAGGGGGTACACTTGCCTAACTGTTTTTCGTTTACCTTTATAGACGGGAAGCTTTTCTCCTTCTCTACTCCTTATTGTTCTTATTGTTGGTTGCTCGTGCCAGCTTCCTTGATCGAAGCTGGGTATATATAGAGGAGGGGTTAGGTGGAGTAAGTGGGGGTAAGCTACCCACCTCGTACTTCTTCTCGGACGTTAGGTGGGAGTAAGCAGTCTACGCTACTTACTCTGGTACTTCATTGCAGACGGCCAACGAGGTGATTTACTTAATTCATTTAGTTAGGGCCTAGTTGGTTTCTAACTAATTAGTAAAGTTGGTCATTGTCTTTAGTTGCCCTTAATTTATTTCGGTCAATTCTTTGGTCAGTGCTCAGAGTCGGTCATCTTTTTACTTCTTTTATTCAAGACCGGTCAACCTTTCTCAAAGCCGGTCTCCACACTTCCGGCTTCCTTCTTCCCTTCCGGTCAACGGGTGTTGACCGGATGAGCTTTGCTTCATGTTCCGGTCAACTAGCATTAACCGGTTAAATTTTCCTTCACGTTTTTGGTCAACAGGTGTTGACCAGATTCATTTTTCTTATTACATGTCCCGATCAACTTGCGTTGACCGGATAAATCTTCCTTCACAACTTGTCATGGCTCCATCATCACTCTCAGTCAACTGACGTTGATCAGATTAATTTTTCTTTATTATATTGACTTAATGACTTGGAATTTCTATGTTTTAGAATCTGGGCCGTTACACTCTCCCCCACTTATAGAAATTTCGTCCTCGAAATTTAACGATCCTCACAATCTCATATGAGAATGGGTAATTCTTCCAAATTTCTCTCCAGTATTCTAAGACATATTTTTTGATAAGAAGGTCTTTTTCAGAGAAACTTAATCAGTCGGATTGTCTTAACTCTTTATACTTAAGGTTTCTTTCTTACTAGGACTTCACCACAAGGCTATCTTTCAATTTTACATAATGGTTAAACCCAATAAATCTAATGGTCGTGGTAATCCACCAAACTTTAAAATAATTTCCTTGATTGACTATTTCAAATGAATAGACTGTCTCTCATTTCGATTCATCCTATGTTTCAGAGATGATCATTCATTTGGATTCTCACTATATCCTGGAATTTGCAAGTGAAGGCCCACACAATTTCACTGCGCTACTCTGATAAACTATTTATTGTAATTCTTGCTCATAATTTTATATCAAACACCAAGGTTGCATGGTCATTATAACCTGGGGAGATCCCAAAGATGTCCGTCATTTCTAGGCTAGACTCATAGATCTTAGAAACGCAGCTGAAATAATCATCCCAAAATTTCAGCACAATCTTCAAGTTATCTCAAAGCTCAAACATTTAACAACTTGATATCTCATTGACAGGCCAACTAATCAGATCATCCAAATTTTTTTTTTTACAATAATCGGACTAACCACCCAACGCCTTCACCGTTCGATCAACCCTGAGCATATCATTCAATTTCATAATACATGGGTCGTCCTTTGACAAAGTTTCTACATTTCCATGATCCTATAAATTCTTCAAATATCTTATCGATCAAAACTCCTTAGTGACCACACATGGTCTCCAGGTGCAGTTTCTTGGCACAAATTCTTATCAAGTGGTCTGTAGGTAAGGGAAAATAAATTTCCTAATTCCTTGATTAATCCTGGCTCGTACTTAAAATTTCATAATCTGATATGCTGGTTCTAATATCCTTACTAGTCTAACTCTTACTAATAGAGCAGCTTGCCAAAAGTTACCACCCGAAACCGATCAAAGCTTACTACCTTGAGATAAACTAATTGAGCACGGACAATTCTATCCAGTCACCAGAAAATGCCATGATTATCAATATAGCTAACTAAGTCTGTAGTCCTCAATCAAAGATAAACTTAAGAAACACAGTATAAAAGAGATTACAGATTTCAAACTCAGCATCATGTATTCGAAAAAACTCGTACCTTCTACCATATCTGATGATACTCCCACATCTTCTGCAGAATCTACAATTTCTTTAACCGGGGCAATTAGTTTGGGCGCTCGGGTTCTCTTCGAATAAGGACAATTTCTTACCTTATGTCCAACCTGACCATAATTATAATAGACTCCTAGTAACTTGAAATAAAGTATGTTCCTATAAGGACACGATTTGCTAATACCTCTGAGGTCTGTACTGATTGGCCGGACTCCTTCATTGACTCTGGTTTCTAAGCCTCCAAGATCCCACTATGGAACCGGCACCAAAACCTGTCCGGCTGGATATTTTCTTTCTGAAGGACTCCTCTTTCACAATCTTCTTTTCGTAACTAATAGCTCAGTTTGTCATTCCTTTAGTTAAGACTTTTAAATTCTCTAACAAGAAGAACTCGGTTAGATTGCAATTTGAACTAAGCAGCAACTAAGACACGACACTCCTTGACGTCCAGGTCCTACTAGTCTAATTTACCGAACTAGAATGGCTAAACCCAGCCAGTCTATCTTCCACCTTCAATCTCTTATCCGGTCATTCATATCCTACCCCAAACTTAATTAATACTAACACCTTAAGTCGGAACAGATGGCTAAGTATAACCATCCTTTGATTCAACTTAACCTATCTAAGCTTCCGCATAGATTCAAATCAAAACCTAAGGCATCTCAATTTCTCTGATACCAATTGTGACATCCCCGGACGTATCCCACCATATACGGTCGCCGTCAAGCCTATCCATTACAACATATACGATATAAATACTAATTAGGTAGATGTAAAATTTTTTTTCTTTTCTTTTATATATACTTTACATCGTATACACAAGATCGCTTAAGGCTGAACTCCTTGAGTTGGCCATCAAAGTTTTAACCTCATACTTGGCCGGCCAATATTAAGGTTGGTCGGACACGAAGACCTTGACATGAAATGAGATGCAACTAGGAATGTCAAATATCATTCTCCCATATTTTAATTACGGAAACATACTAACATCCATTAATACTTTTATAACAAAAATAATTTACAAGTTCTTCTAAAAACATCAAAAGAGAAATACATCAATTTCTTTACTGATTAGCTCCGGCCAGCTATGCCGTCTAGTTACTCCATATGACTCTATTCAATTTCATCATCCATAATCTTCTCATCATCTGAAAAACAGCAAGTGTGAGCTACAAGGCCAAGCAAGGTACCCACATGCAGAAAATATTAACATACATATCATCGGATCAAAGTAGAGGT
>JAOVVI020013586.1:0-11801 GCA_028571085.2 Nepenthes alata | reverse complement strand
TCCAAGGAAGGCAATCTCCCATGTAACTATAACCTCCCAGGATCAAAGTATATCCCGGGAGGAATGCGCGGGTATATTTTTGCAATCTATAAGGAAACCCTAACGTTTACTATGTGTAGAAGAAATGAGATTTGCCGCCTTGACTATTACAGTCGTGAATGGCGCTCACGCCTGCACAAGAAAGGTAACAATCCCTTCAGAAGGCGGGCATCCAGTACTGCTGCCCAAAGAAGGCTGCCCACAGTTATGGCTATAAAAGGCTATAGAGACTCACTCATCAGGACACGTTTTCAGTTGCCCTTTAAAATGCCCTCAAGTATACACAAACTCTCAGAAGCTCTCTTACTCTCTCAAGCATCCTAATGCTCTCTTTCTACTACTAGTTCTTTACGAACTCAGTACTTAAAAAAACTACTCCTCACAAGCGATGACAACCAATCCACTCACCCAACAAGTGCACTCCCACCTACATCTATTTACACACTTCCTACATTTATTTATGCATTCTCTGCATCCAACTTCTCTATTCAAAAGGTCGATTACTGATTTAAACGTTGGAGTATTTTTGGGGGGATTAAATCCCGCCGTTACTTGACTTCTTATTTGAAATTGTGGTGTGCGAGATCCAAGACTCGGTGAACAGAACCAGAACCCGATGAACAACTCGACACAAATTTATTCAAAATTTAGATTCATGATGTATCATTGGCACCGTCTGTGACAAAACTAACTAAAAGCCAACACTTTCGTCTTCAAAACCAGCTTCATCAAGCAAAATGGTGAACATTAGAGCCCAAGTTAGTGCTCCTGCTAGAGATGTTGCCTCTTCTGACCAAGACCACATAGCTAGTAATCTAGTTGGAGGCAGCCAGCACCATTTCTTCCTTAACCTTATGTAGCAAATGAACAACATGTCCATACTGCTCCAAATGCTCTACACCCACCATGGCAAGAAGAAGTAGGGGGCTCTACCCTCCTCGATTCTTGTTCCGGCCTCCAAGTAAGGAGGCCAGAGGAAGAAGAAGCCAGCCAATAAGGCTACAAGGTTGGACAACTCTCATGCTCCAAAGGCCTCCAACGCCTAGAACTGTTTAAGGCTTGAAGGGCACTAGGTCCATAAGACTCCGGATGAGAGTCCATAGAGGAGAAACCCTCGATATTCTTAGGACGAGCCCCAGCCTCAGACACAGGAGGGAGCTTCTAGGATCGTCCGATTCACTAGGGCAATAGCCGGCCAGCTATGCGACGTACCGTTGAAAGAACAGAGTTGAGAATATACCTTAACTCCAAGAGATCAAGAAATGCCTTCCAAGTGGAGGCAAAGGTCGAGAAGATCTGAAACCGCGTGTTCAAAGACAACAACAAGCATGTTGTTGATCTAGAGAGACTTCCCTTCACTGTTGAGATCTTAAATTGTCCATTATTGGCCATGCCAGCAACAGATTCCTACGATGGAGCACTGATCTCACAGATCACATTGACCACTTTCACACCCATCTAAGGGCATAGAAGACGGGACAATGTGATAATGTTTTTTCCCTCACCTTGAAGGAGGATGCCCAGATCTGGTTTCACCGACTCCCCTCAAACTCAATTTGGGATTTTCGGCAACTCACCGATCTCTTCTTGGCTCAGTACGCTTCCAGCCACCAAGAAGAGAAGCGGTTGTGGCATCTCTCCAACATTAAGTAGAAATAGAAAGAGAACCCCAGGAAGTTTCTACAGCAGTTCACGACAAAAGTCACAAGAATTCAAAAGCTCACCGAGAAGATGAAGATTGGTAGTTTCATCTCTACATTGGCACATGGTGACTTCTTCAAGCACTTAACCCACAAAAACCCACAGACCTTATGGAAAGTAGAGTTAGTCACCAGGGCGTATGTGGTCACCGAAGAACCTAATGAGGCGAAGCATCCTGAGAGGACCGACCAATCTCACTCTTTTTTGACCGAGGAAAAGAGGAAGAATGGTGGCAGCGACAATCCGCGTCAGAAGCGGCACAGGATCAGAGCATTGAACCGTAAGGAGTACATGCCGATTAACCTAACTCTTCTCAATGACATATGGACCAACGTCCTCATGCAAATCCATAGTGAGAAGTTTCTTAAATGGCCAAAGCCACTGAAGAACACGACCGGAGGAAATCCAGTGAAATACTATAATTTTGATTGATCTCTGGGACACACCACAGAGGAATGTAAGACGCTCTAGTAGGAGATTAAGGAGCTTATCAGGATGGGCCATCTCACTAAGTTCATCAGGATCAATAGGTAGAGTTCCAACACCTCCGACGGAGAAGGGACAGATCCATCCCAACCGTAGAACCGAGTCATGATTGTAGTGGTCAACATGATAACGACCCGGTCGTCCAAGACCCAAGTAGATCACAAGGAGCAGCAAGCTGGATCCAAGAAACAGAGAGTAGAGGAAAATGTCATTAACTTTACAGATAACGACATGGGTCATATAATCTCCCCATATTTGAATCCTCTTGTTGTATCTGTACTTATTTCAGATGGTACTGTGGACTACTAGCTGAAACGGGTCTTCATTGATAATGAAAGCTCTGAAGATTTGCTTTATCTTGATACATTCTTTAAACTTTGACTAAAAAAAATCACTTAAAACCTACCGAATGGCCACTGTATGGCCTAGACAATGAACCTGTGACTGTCCAAGAAACAATAAAGTTAGAGGTTATCCTGGGCACGTATCCCAAAATGGTGAGTCGCATACTCACATTTCTAGTTGTTGACCTGTCCTCTTTATACAATGCTATGCTAGGCCGGCCATGCCTAATAGTGTTTGGAGCCATCACCTCAATACTGCATTTAAAAATAAAATTTTCAACAGTACGCAGTATCAGTAAAGTGCTAGGTGACCAAGTAATACGGCGGACATATTATATGTCACAAATTGCCCCAAGCGATGACTGAAGACCTGTAGGAGAACCGGACCATCGAGATGAAGTGAACTTGCAGCAAGTGCAGTCTCACAAGGTCACTGATCTAATACCACTAAATCTAGAAGACCTGGAGAGGTGTGTACAGATTGAGGGCTCACTTGTCGGACCCTTGTGTGACGAACTAATAGCATTCTTAAGACAGAACGTTGATATCTTCGCGTGGACACCCACTGGTATGCCTGGGATTCTGGTTGAAATAATGATCCACAAGTTGGGCCTCGATCCAGGCCGTAAGCTTGTCAGGAAGAAGCGAATGAATCATTCCGTGGAGAAGCTTGTGGCCATCCAGGAAGAGGTGAAGAAGCTACTGGACGCTGGCTTTATTAAAGAAGTTCAATACTTGGACTCGCTCTCCAACGTCGTCCTGGTAAAGAAAAACAATAAAAAACGTTGAATGTGCATCGACTTCACTGTCATCAACAAATCCTGCCCAAAGGACAGTTTTCCTTTACCCAAGATTGACTTATTGATAAACTCAACTTCTGGACAGGAGCTGTTGAGTTTCATGGACGTGCACTCGGGCTACAACCAAATCTGAATGTGCCCGAAGGACGAGGGGCACACCTCGTTCTTGATCGATCAAGGCACCTATTGCTATACGGTCATACTTTTTGGTCTGAAGAATGCGGGTGCCACTTACCAAATGCGCGTGAACAAGATATTTAAAAAGTTATTCGACCATAATATAGTGGTGTATGTAGACGATATGCTTGTCAAAAGTATAACCACCGGCAACCATATTCACGATCTAGTTGAATTCTTTAAGCTGCTCCACGCACACTAGATGAAGCTAAATCCATCAAAATGCATCTTCGGAGTGTCCTCAGTGAAGTTCTTGGGTTTTGTCGTCTCTTAGCGAGAGATTAAAGCAAACCTAGAAAAGATAAAGGCTCTCATGGGCATGTCTCCACCATGAAGCATCAAGGATGTCCAAAGACTAACCGAAAGACTGGCAGTGCTATCCCGCTTCTTGGCAAAGTCAGGAGACAAATATCAGCCTTTTTTCAAAGCTCTGAGGGGGACAAAAGTAAACGATTTTCGATGGACAGTAAAGTATCAGGCAGCCTTCGATGAGTTGAAACAGTACCTGGCCAGTCTACCATTGCTGAGTTACCCCGAGATGAATAAGAGATGTACCTCTACTTGGCAGTATTGGAGGTAGCTTTTAGCTCAATTCTCATACGCTAGGATTCCGACGCTTAGCGACTGGTCTACTATGTGAGTAAAACATTGACCGGCGTAGAGACCTACTACCCGTGCGCTGAGAAGCATGCTCTCACGCTTGTTTTCTCAGCTTGAAAACTGAGACCATATTTGTAGGCTCATTGTGTAGTCATTCTGACTGACCAGCCACTGAAGGCTATCCTACAAAAACTTGACGCTTTCCGATGGCTGGTAAAGTAGGCCATCGAGTTGAAAGAGTTCGACATCAAATTTTGACTTAGGCCAGCAATCTAGGGGCAGGCTCTGACCGACTTTGTAGTCAAGACCACGACCCTGATCTTTGAGGAGCACCCCATTGAGGACGCAGAACACCATCCAGAAGAACATGAATGGGTCCTCGATGTTGATGGATTGTCTACCAACTCAGGCAGTGATGCCGGTGTGGTCCTAAGGACCCCAAACAGGTTTAAGGTGAAGTACTCCCTTAAACTCGATTTTCTGTCCAAGAATGATATTATCAAGTATGAAGCCCTGTTAGCCAGATTACGACTAGTCAAAGAGTGCTCGGCTAAGTGACTGACTGTCTACAGTAACTTAGAGTTAGTCGTTAACCAAATTATCGGGAGTTTTAAAGTGTGCAACCCTCTCTTGGCTAAATACCTGGCCAAGGTGAAGGATGCGATCCAAATATTTGTCAAACTGGACCTGGTTCATATCTCAAGAACTGAGAACTGGATGGTTGACCAACTAGCTAGAGTAACGGTAGTCAAAAATTCAAAATAGTACTCGAGAGATATGAGAAAAATTTTAAGCACTCCTAGTATAGAGGAACAAGAAGTGATGCAAGTCTGCGACGCCGAAAACTAGATGATGTCGTATTAGAGATATCTAGTAGATGAAACACTGTCAAATAACGCAGACGAAGCCAAGCGCATTAAAAAGAAAGCCGACTAGAAAACCATGGTCAACGGACGGATGTATCGCCGTGGATACTCGATTTCGACCTCCGGTGTCTTACTCCAGATGAGGCTAAGTATGCCTTGAGTGAAGTACACCTCGGGATATGTGGATCGTACATTGGTGTCAAAAACCTTGCATTCAAAGTTATGCACCAGAGATATTACTGACCAATAATGATGAATGATACCTTGGAGTTCGTGAAGAAGTGCGATAATTATCAACTCCATGGCAACCTTCACCACCAGCCGCCCGCAAAGTTGAGATCTCTTCAAGCTCCTTGGCCTTTCATATAATAGGAGCTCGACATTATCGACCCATTTCCCATTACGACTAGGAAAAGGAAGTTCATTATCGCGAGCATAGATTACTTCACCAAATGGGTTAAAGCCGCCCTGTTGGCCAAGATCACCGAGCACATTGCCCTGGAATTCATCGCCGAAGCATCGTGAGCAGATTTGGCATTCTTGAGGTCATCATGACTGACAACAAAACCAAATTCTTGGGAAAGCGGTTTACCAAGTGTTGTATCAGTTTGGGCATTAAGCTGATCCACACTTTGATAGCCTACCCATAAGTAAACGGATAGGTTGATGTCACCAATCGTACGCTACTCTACGGTCTAAAGACCAAGTTGGAGGACGTAGGGGGCTTTTGGGTCGATGAGCTACCCTCCGTCCTATGATCATACCAGACGACTCCAAAGGAATTAACTGGCGAGACACCCTTCAACCTCTACTATGGGATTAAGGCGGTAATACCGATCGAGATTGGGCTCCAAAATTTTTGGGTCGAAGCCTTCAACCCACTGGGTGACTCCCAAAAGATCAGAAAACACCTAGATTTGTTGGAGAAAGCTCATGATGAGGCTAGGATGCACACAGTCATCTACCAATAACGGATCGCTTGCTATTACAACAAGAAAGTCAAATCACAGCAATTCGAAGTTGGAGACCTTATCTTACGAAGTATAGCGGCTACGAGTAAGACAGCCGATCGGAATAGGCTTTCTCCAAACTAGGATGGCCCATTCCTTGTCTCGGCCATTCTATGGAATAGCACATACAGACTCCGAATTTAGAATGTCAAGTTGGTCACGCAAACGTGGAACACAGTCCACCTGAAGCGATACTATAAGTGAAAACCGAGGTAGGTCATCTGTACGACACAAAGCATACTTATAACATACATTATTGTTAATAAAAAGAAAATTCTTTTTCCTTAGCATTGTGCCATACTTTTTTTTTCTTTCTTTTCCTTTTTCCATATGAATGCTTGCTTACATGTTGAACAAAATAAATGACCTAGACTACCCATCACAATTAAACCCTGGTAATCTAGGCGGCCCGTAAGCGGTCAAATTAAACCTTAATCATCCAAACAACTTGTAAGTGGTCGAATTAAAACCTGGTCAATTAGGTGACCTATAGGCAGTCGAATTAAATCCTGATCATCCAAATGGCCTGTAAACAGTCGAGTTAAACCTTATCTCCAAGTGGCCCATTTGCAGTCTAATATTAAACCTTAGAGGGCTTAAACAGCATGCGTGACGACATCCTCCAGCAGGAGATATTACAGTCAGTCTACGACGGTCAATAAATTTGGGCAACGTTTAAAAGAATAAAGACCCCAAAGTTGGGCACTCGGAATCATAACTTGGACAGCACCGCACATTACGAGGGCACAAGTCACTAAGGCATGCTCATATATAAAAGCGATTCCTTGAGGACTAAGGGTCCATCTCTGAGGAACAAGACCATGATAGTCAATACTCCAGGTTGACTGGATCAAAGGCCACTCAATAAGTTGGCCGGTCGGTATAGAAATCAAGTAGGAAACAAATAAGGAAAGGAAAAGCAAGACACATATTAAATGCTGTAAGAGTACTTTTCTCGTTAATATACTCAAATATACAAGATGAGACCAAAATCTAAAATACAAGATTACAGTTAAGGAGCAGAACTCCCAGGAGGGGGCGGGAGAGACCCTTGGTTGCCCCAAGCATAATCAACCAAGTTCTCACGCCTCTGGGCGTCACGATTTGAGGGGTTAAGGAAGCCAATGGGAAAATCGGGATTCAGACCCTGACAATGTGGCGACAAATACTGACGCCTTCCCAGAGCCTAACCCACAGCACCAGGGTAACCTCTTGAGGACGTAGACGAGTGGATAAATCGTTCTCTAATGAGGCTATCCTTCCTCGAAGCTCACCCAAAAGCGCCTCCACCTAGTTAGCCCTCTCTTCCAGTCCTGTAGATTGCGCTCTCAACTCAAAAAGCTTAGACTGGAGGGCGGCCTCCACCTCCTGGTGCTTCTTGACTTGGGCATCCAGCCGGTCCATCTCCTCCTCCATCTCGACCATCTCCTCATCACGATAGTCAATTATGGCATCCCTCTAGCGTAGACCCTTGCGCACTGCCAGCAAAATCTTGTCCTCCTTCAAAAAGCCAAAGAAGTTAAGCAACAATGACTTGAAAAAAAGAAAAGAAGAGCTTTGAAAAGTTACCTTAAAGACTCTTCGTTGCCTCCTTGGCCGTCTCTGTGACCTAGAACTAGCTGAAGGGGGACCTAGAGTGGGCTCCACCTAAGACCACTCCACCGTGGCTTCACTGCGGGCTCCAGCGGCATGGTGTCCAAGAGACTTGGAGTAAAGGGTTCCAATGTAGGCTCTGCAAAGACGTCAACCGCTCTAGCAAGTACTCCAGTAGCTCAACAGACAGCTCCGCAGCTGGCTCATGTAACTCGACGGCCTCAAGCCGTGACTCCGCAGTTGGCTCCTCTACCTCGACGGCTTCAAGTTGCAGCTCCACAGTTGGCTCCTCTGAACTGACAGCTTCAAGCCGTGGCTCCATAGTTGGCCCCTCTAGCCCGACGGCTTTAAGTAGTGGCTCCATTGGTGCAGCAAGTGCTGTCAAGTCACCCAACAGCGACAACTCAATGACGGAGGCTCCTGTGACAACTCACATAACGGCTCCAAAATCCTCCATAGAATCCACTGCTCTAAAGCACTCTACGATTCCAGCAAATCGTTCAGCCATTCTGTAGTCCGGCTCCGTGGATGATGAAGAAGTAGGCTCCACTGGAGCAACCCTCTTTTTCCTTGGACTGCTGGGAGCCTGAGAAGCCATAAGAGCGCCAGCCTCATCAATAGTAATAGCATCGGCTTTCCTTTTGCGCTGTGACACCACCAGTAAAGGTCTGACCTTCTGGATGGGTGAAGGAGGACCCCAACAAATTCTTTTGCCCTCCCGCCTCGAGACCAAATGATCCCTCTTGAATTTGGAGAGATGCTCCTTCACCAGCTGCAATATGGGCTCCACCGCCTTTACCTCCTCCTGTGTTGGCTTCCCACTGAAGCCATGGAACATTGCCCCAATCTCGGGATTGTGGCAAGCTGTCAGCAACATGAATGAAGAAGAAGCGATCTTTCTAGTTTTTGAGGGAATCATAAATAGCACTACCGATGCGCAACTCCCAGGGGGACAAAGAAATCTAATCGCCACTCTGGGTAAATTGAAATATCACCCTGACGACCTCCACCGTTAGCATCCTGAATGGTGATATAGGAAAACACACAACGAGCAAAGATATCGTTCGGCATTTGTGTTTAACACCGTGAAAATATGGAGTAGCTCCTCTAGTATAGGAAGGCGCAACCCACTCCCCAAATGAGCCTCGTACACAGTAATGAAGCCATCAAGGGGAGAGCAGGCTCTGTCCTGCTGCATGGGCATCAAGAATACAATTTCCCGTGGGATGTTGAACTCAATATATAACTCCCTCACTTCACCGATGGTAATAATAGAGACAATTTCTGTAACAGATGGAGCCATGAGAATAGGATCAAAAGAAATGAGACAAGGACTTATAATTTTTGTGAAAGAATGTACAAAATTTGAATTGATGGACGACTTTTATAAGGATCACAGCCGTTGAAGTAAGGCGGTGCATCGAAAAGGCGCCCTCATCATGACGAACACGTGTCATTTCCAGAGAGGCCGCAATCAAATTAGGTCTTCTGGTGAATCAATTACCGAAATCACAAACTTACTTTGTGATGACACATGGCGGAGTACTAAAGCGGTTCTTCCAACTTTTTAATTATCCGTCCGAAAGCATAGTGAAACAACATGTCGATTCAATCCACTCCAGTTCTCCATATTCTAGCATGATGGTCACTGAATCCGATCAATGCCTTGCTCAGCATGGTTCTCCGAATTATGACGTGGCAGTCAGCAAATCCAGTCAACACTCTTCTTCTGGCCCGATTCCCCTGATTCTAAGATGACGGTTAATGAATCCGATCAACACTCTCTCAAGTGTGGTTCTCCGGATCTTGACGTGATAGTCAACGAATCTAGTCAACGCTCTCTCCAGCGTGGTTCCCCGGATCTTGACGCGGCGATCAACGGATCCGGTCAACATCCTTTTTATCATGGTTCCCTGGATATTGACGGGACGGTCAACAAATTTGCTCAACTTCTCCTCTGCAGTATGGTGCGCCGAATTTCAACATGCGTCCTATCATGAACATATTGGAGGCCAAAAGCTCAGGCACTAGCATGGGGGCAAGTGATAGGAACGCCAGAAATGGGCCGGTCCAAAAATGAGTCAGAGGCCCAAATCAAATAGAAGCCCAACTGCGATTCAAACGATCAACTAAGACATTGACCGTCTAACCCCAATAGGCCAGCTAAAGTCCACAATAAAAGCAGCCTAAGTCAGAGACGGCCCACGCATGCCTCAACGGTCTCCTGCCATGATTTTCCGCATATTCAAAGAAGGCAATCTCTCATGTAACGGTAACCTCTCAAGATCAAAGTACATCCTAGGAGGAAGGCATGGGTATCTTCCTACAATCTGTAATGAAACCATAACGGTTACCATGTGCCAAAGGAAGGAGATCCGCCTCATTGATCGTTACGACCATGAATGGTGCTCCCGCTTACACAACAAAGGTAACAATCCCTTTAGAAGGCAAGCATCCATCTTCGTTGCCAAAGGGAGGCAGCCCAAGGCCGTGGCTATAAAAGGCCAGAGATACTCATTCATCAGGATGCACTCTTAATTGCCCTCTAAAATGCCCTAAAGTATACTCAAGCTCTCATAAACTATCTAACTCTCTCTCGCATCCTAACGTTCTCTATCTCTACTATTAATTTCTTGCGAACTCAGTACTTAGAGAAACTACTCCTCACGAGTAACAACAATAAAACCATTCACCCAAAGAGTGCAATCCCACCTACATTTATTTACACACTTCCTACATTCTCTACATCCACATTCTATTTTCAGAAGACCGATTATTGACTTGAGTGTCGGAGTATTTTTAATATGATTAAATCTCGTAGTCACCTAACCTCTTGTTTAAAGTTGTGGTGTGTAGGATCCAAGATTTTGTGGACGAACTTGAAATTTGATAAACAATTCAACCCGAATTTATTTAAAATTTAGATTCATGACGCATCAGTATCTTTTTCAATTTTATCTTTGGTTATAATAATTTTGGGGTTAGATTATTTTTTTTTTATGCAATCCCTTTTTATATTTAGATTGATCTTGTATTTTTGTACATGCTTATTGTGAAAAAATTTTACCTACTAAAAATAATTATAATGGCGAGATTATTATAAATATAAAAAGAAGATTTTAGTATTTCCTAGTAAAATAAATCTAAAATTTGAGTTTCTTTTTAAGGTCATTTCACGTGAATATGCATAAAAATTCTAAAAACAAATATGAATTAATGAAGCGACGTAAATTCTGAGAAAACTTTCTCGATTCTTCGTGTCAATCAATACCTGAATAAAGTTCTACTAACCAAATAAAATTTTATAAAATTTAATTATGATATATTAATATTATAAAAATGTACAGGCTACAAATTAGGCCCAATTTATTTTTTTAGGTTAGGATCTGGTAATGGCCTGACAGTAATCGATTCAATCAGGTGCCACCTAAATTATGAGTTTTTATAATATATATTTTTATTTTAAATAAATATTAATTTTAAAAATTATTTTAATAAATTATATTTTTATGTAAATATTTTTATTTAAATATATATTTAAATAATATTTTAATTTAAATATT
The DNA here is from genome assembly GCA_028571085.2 of Nepenthes alata. Taxonomy (NCBI): domain Eukaryota; kingdom Viridiplantae; phylum Streptophyta; class Magnoliopsida; order Caryophyllales; family Nepenthaceae; genus Nepenthes; species Nepenthes alata. The sequence goes on along the minus strand of JAOVVI020013586.1, from coordinate 622 downwards.
ATAATTTTAAAAAAGTTTATATTTTTAAATATTTTTAAATATAAATATTAATTTTAAAATAAAATACTTTATAATAAAAAAGTCTTTAAATTGGCTCAGGCTGACTTATTGGGTTATAAATCACTCTAATATAAATTTTATACCTATTTAATACGTCATTCGGAGACATATACGAAGATATACGTGTATTGAACAGATTTAGAAAAAAAATAAAATGGCACATGATAGGCATCTATTATATGCAGGTGCGCTGATTCCAAAATCGGATTGTCTGAGAAGCATGAGAGGCACATGCATGGGATTTTTAGATTGCTTGTGACACATGCTCGACGGGTATTCGAGTTTGTTCATCATATAAATATGCCTAACACGATTTTAAGGTTATTACTTTTTGTAATTTCTAAATTTTTGAGCATTGATATTGTGAGAAAAGGAAAATAAATAGAGTTTCGTAAAATAAAAATGTTTGAATATCCGATTAAATTTTAAATCGTATTTTATTTTTTACCGATATTGGGTATTTTATTTATAAAATTAAAAAAGATATTTCACTAGTTTTAATTTTTTTATTATTTTATACTCGTTATTAATCAGGCTCAATTATTGTAATGTGTGTTACTTT
>JAOVVI020013585.1:0-11802 GCA_028571085.2 Nepenthes alata | reverse complement strand
AAGTCATGTGTAATACATCTTTCATGGTTTGGGTGGGTATTGACACAAAAATACCCGATGATAAACGAAAAATATCAAAAGAGAAAAGTTAGTGAGCATGAAAACACTTGCCTCGACACGTATTACCACTTTTATAACTAGCTCTCGGACGAATTTGGACTCCACGGGCTCGATCTCCTCCTTCCTCCCTCTAGAAGGGTTTTGTTCGTGGAGAAAATAAAAATCGCAAAGCAGCATGCGGCTTTAAAATGGGCTGGCACTCGAGCGCGCGGCGAACACAGACAATCTGGATTCTGTGCTCTCTGTGGGCTCAAGCCCACGGAGGGCGCAGGTCAGGCCATTTTACCCATTGAAAGCCAGCCAATTTTTGCTTTATCCGCCGACTATGCTCAGCTGTTGAAGCCATGGCTTCCCTGCAGCTTGCCTTCCTTTGCCGGCTAAAGCGGCCAGCTCCACGGCTGTAGCCTACGACGTTCCCACTTTGGCTGGTCAACAGGCATTTGATCAGGTAGTTTCCACTTTTGTTTTACATTTCATCTGGTCAACACGTTGACCGAATAATTTCCTTAACTCATTTTTGCCGGTCAATGAAGCATTGACCGGTCATTTTCGTTTGGCCGGGCATTCTTCCTCAATTCATCTTAGCGGGTCAACAAAGTGTTGACCAGTCATTTTCCTTTCTTGGTAGCTAGCCTACTTAGCCGATCAACTCTTTGACCGGTGATTTTGGTGTCCAGGCATTTTGGGCAATATTGCTGATCGGTAATCAAGGGGTGTTTTAGCCGGTTACTTTACATTTAGCCAGTCAACATTTTGTTTACCGGACAATTTGCATGCCCGGTATGATCATCCCTTGCATATTCAGCCAGTCAATATTTTTTGACCGGGCAATTTCCCAATCAAATTTAGCTGGTCAATAGTGCGTTGACCATCTTGCTTCCTTAATTCATTTTTTAATCTTAATCTTAATTGTATAACTTAATTACTAAAATTTATAATATTTTAAAAACTGGTACCTTACATAAAACCTACTAGCCCTGACTCGCAAAGATAAAGAAATTTCTATATTTTTTAGAACCTAGAGGAATCAGAAATAAAATATGAAAAATAAATGTGTTCCGAAATATATTTGTTCATGTTTCATATTTATACATTTATAAAATGTTCCTATTCCCTTTTCTTGATTTATTTTGAGTATATTATTTATTGTCTTTGATTAAATTATACATTGCGAAGCATTTGGCTCATTCCTAACTATTTTCTTACCTTCAGATATGAGCTTATACCTGATAAGACGGAGTAGAGATTAGTAGTTGGCCAGGCCTCAGACTTAGAGGATGATTTTTTAGAACTTTTGTATATTTTTGAGATGGATATGTTTCGATGTATCTGATATATTAATGTTGTATGGATTAGTTTTGTTCCGCTGTGTATTAATGATGATATATGCTTTCGCAGGTTACTATGGTTTGATGTTTAGGTACCTAGTAGTGTCTCTTATGAACCGACGTTTTATTCGGAGATATGGCATTGGTGTCACGAATGGATTATGGCATTTTAGATCTTATGTGTGATTGTTGTTGTGATATGAATATTGTATAGGTTTATGTTTAGTTTGATGACCATTCTATAGGCAAAACCTTGCCGGTTTCCAGTTAGTATATGACGGGTCGTCACAATTTGCCCACTAAACCGGCCCAATAATCCGACACTGCCATTAAACCGGCCGCTGTACCAATTTGGCAATTTTCCTAAAAATGGATAAACCAGCCGAAAAATAAGTAAAGAACCGATCAAGTGAACCATGAATGAGGGAACCGAACAGGTTTCAACAATCGGCTTAAATTTCAGCAAACACATGGATTAAGCGAACCAGTTTATGTATAATTCTTTTAAAATGATGAATCAGCCACTTATTTTATGGATAATGGAGAACCTACTGAAGTAATAAAATTTAAAAATATTATGGAAGGCTGAACCAGTTCATAAATTGGCTTTATGGTTAAATCGGCTAAGAAAAATGAAATGGGATCAAATCGGTTGGTAAACCGGTAAAATTATGGAATCTATGGACCGGAAGCCGAATAATATGTTTAATACAAATTAGAACAGCACATGTTAACTATGGTGTGAAGATTTAATCCATAAAATCCACAAAAATACCAATGAACCTACAAACCCAAACGGCATTACCGAAACTTGTAACGGCCATATCTTTATCCTGAATGCTGCCCCGGCCACAACTCTCAATTATCCACAATTAACAATATTATGGATTAGATCGACCCTAAAAATTATCAAGCCTTTATAATAGATTAAATAAATTACCTATTAATTCACAATGCCTGCTTATCAAGTTATTCATCTCTTGACCAACCTAAATTTTCAGTCATTTACAAGTAACCTCATTAGTTTATCTTACCTACCCCAAATGTTCTAAAGCATCCCACAGTAGGCACCTAACCGATACTTCCTCTATTCCATATGAAATTCTTAAAAATCGGTGTTGATTTCGATATAACCTTAAATTACTGATCAAAGGTTAAATCAGCTTAATCTTTTCCTTGATTCTATAATGTATGTTGCACAGGATATTGTACAGGTTTATATTTGTCTGACAGACATTTTACTTGCAGAACCTTGCTGGTTTTTGGTTAGTATGCGGTTTGTCGGAACACTTATATGAAAAAATTACTAAAACATTGTAGTCAAATAATATTATATACAAATTATTAATTATATAAAAATTTAGTTCATAGAGTTATTTTTTAATTAAGTATTCATCCAAATTGAAAACATGATTTTATGAAAAAAAATATAAATTTGATCTAAATGATTGAACATTTTACTCGTATATACAATGATTCTGAATTGATTTGGTTGAATAGATTTAGATTGATTAAAATTTTCTTTCTCTAATTATAGCTTTCTTAGTGCTTGCGTGTGGTACTACACCATGGTCACATTTGTCATTGTAAAAAATAAAGACAATCAATAAATATATTGTGCATGCAAATTATTCATTAATATTGATTGCTGTTATGTTATTTTTTCTTAAAATTTATTTAAATTTATTTAAAGATAATGACAAAAATTAAAAAATTATATTAAGTATTGCAAAATTTTAATACAATATATGTTCTTTATTTTATAACTTTTTAAGTTTTGAAAGGAAGTCAAAATAAAAAAAATGCAAAACAATTTTTTAATTATGACCCATTGAGTTTTCATGAATGTGTTTCCATGGACAAGAGTTTAATAAAATAATAAAAATTATTTCACTACAATATAAAAATTATAAAACAATTTATTTGATAGAATTTTATTTATTTAATACTTTTAAAATTGGAGAAAAAGAAATTAGTCTTCTATACCCAACATCTTATTTTAATATTAAATGCATTGAAGGGACACTCTTCTAAATATATTGACATCTTATTTAGTGTGGATGTATTCTTTTAGTAACTTATATTTATTATTCTTATGTTATTCGTTGGATAAAAAAAATTTAGCAGATAAAATTTGAAATTAAAAAATTATCTAAATAACTATGTTTATTTTTAAATTAAATATTTAGTAGATATTAATATTATAAAATTAATCTATAAAAAAACAATATATAAACATTTTACATTTCTAATATGTATTACATTAAATTTTATATTTCTTCCGTGGACCTCATAATTAACACAGTGGTTCAACTTTTTCAATGTGTGCACAATTTATGCTACAATAATTCCATCTCTCTCTTTCTCTGTCTCTCTCGCTCGTTCTTGCTCAAATCCAAATAAGAGGCGGCAAGCAGTAGAAAAAGAGAAGTTATAGCAAACACAATGTGTGGACCGGTTTATTCCTCTTAAATAACCTCTGTCAAACATAATAATAGACTAGTATTCCTAATTAAAACTATTAATTTTTATAGAAAATTGGCCAGAGTTCCATTTGTAAATCGAGCGTTTGTCAAAATACAAACACCTGTAAATCAATCCTATACAACAATCTACAACAAAATCACAAGTCTCAATACTCAACACACTACACAAGATCTAATCATCACATCAACTGAGGTGGCACCGACATCACAACTTTAGTATAACGCCGGTGGGGAAGGATGCCAACTAGGAAACTCGATCATAACCACAATAAGAAAGACCTACGGAAGTATAGAAACCACAATATATAGCAGAAACTGATCCATTATTCATCCATACCAAACATCATTAATCACCACCATACATGTCTTATACAATTTACAAAAGTAGAACAAAATTTCTATTTCAAACATAAAATCAGCTAAGTCTCAGTCCTGAGCCCTGCATGCAATATCAGCTGTCTATCACACTTCTATGGCCTATTCCGTCTCGTCGGGCATCAATGTATTCCCATCAGAAAGATATACAGCAAGAGTGGGCGTACAACCCAACAAATAAAATCATACATCACTAACTATAGGCAGGTAAAAGTGAAAGTAATAACTGGATGAAAAGTCATATACTCAGGACAAAGGAAAACATGAGAGGAAAGAGAACATCTAGAATTATCTAGTTCACGTGTTTACACCAGTTACGTTTTATTCGCTTTGATTATTACCATTAATCTTTGCGGACCCCGGAGCCAGTAGGTCATACTAGCCAACGATGCGAGAGAATGAGAAAAGGAATGTGTTTGCTACACATCCTAAAGCCGGCTACATTTTAGGTCTGCAGCACTTGACCATCGGCTATATTTTAAATCTATAGCACTCGATCATCGGCTACATTTTAGGCCTACAGTACTCAGCCATCTCAATTGCCCTATATCCCCTGGGAACCAGGCCAATCCTCGTTCTTTCACAATAGTATCCTAAGGCCTACCTTGAACATCACCTATCCCAAGGAACGGTCAGAGTATTCCTTGGGTTCCCACCGTGATGTACGTGGTAAGTTAGAGGGTACTATCTCTATGAACCATGGTCCTAGTTTCAAGATTCACCTTTTCCTTGAGGAAAGATCCACCACAGTTCCATTACATTTTCGAATTGGGTAATCACATTCCCATCACGTATCTCCATCCAGGAGATCAAATCCGTCATTTCGTGCCTTGTGGATTTTCCTCTATTTACTTGCTCGGTTCCTTTCTTTCTTTGAAACTTACATCTTTTAACCATTCAATTGAAGCTCATAAGAGAGTTTAGTTTTACTTACCTCCGTTGGTCAAACACCACCTTAGAAGCCTCTAGGACGCATTCCCTTGCTTTCGTGCATAATTACTTATTTTCAGGGCTTATAATTTGACATAAATATTTAGTCATAAGTTCCATCACAATTGAACATAGTTAAAGCATGCACATTTACATTTCATTTTTGGGTGAACAGTGTCAAGCCACTTTTAGAGGGCTCGGACGCTACGAATGGGTCGATTCTTGTAAAATTGGACGTCTGATCGATATATACTTACAATTGGGATATGAGAATTCATATTTTGAGGTCGCTTCAACATATTATGAAGGTGGAAATATGCAAATTTTTCTTTTTATTTTGGGTGAACAGTACAGTGCCTTTTTAGAGGGCTCGGATGTCACAAACGGGTCAAAACGTCCGAGATCGATCACACGACCGACCTATATACACATTTGGGATGTGGTGATTCACATTTTGGGGTTAATTTAATAAAATACAGTGCAGGAACGAAAAATCCCGAATTCCCGTAGGTTAGGGTTTGGTGGTACTCCACCAACCGGATGGTGAGTAAATGGGACAATAAATTACATAATCTTTGATCTCAAGTCACGGGCATTATATTTTTCATGTTTTGGGTGGGTATCGAGATAAAAATACCCGATGATAAACGAAAAATATCGAAAGAGAAAAATTAGTGAGTATTAGAACACTTACCTCGACGTGTGCTTCCTCTTTTATAACTAGCTATCGGATGGAATCGGACTCCACGGCTCGATCTCCTCCCTTCTCTCTCTAGGAACGATGCTCTCTCTCTCTAAAAGGGTTTGGTAGAGTGGAGAAATGAAAATTGCAAAGCAGGACGCGGGTTTATAATCGAGCGCCTGGCGAGCGAGCATCGAGCAGCAAGCGCGGCTCACTGCCGACTAGTGCTAGAGCGTGCAAGAAGCGGGCGCGCTATTGCCTTTTGCACTCGAGCCAGGCTAGAGCGCGCAGTAGGCACGGGCGCCACTGCCTTTTGCTCTCGAACCCAAGCTCGAGCGCGCAGCAGGCGCGGCCCTGCTGGCAGCGCTTTAGCAGCAGAACTTCAAGATATTTTTTTTTCTAATTTTTCTTCCGATACGCATACTTATTCGTTCGGTAGGTCTATTATTAATTATTATTATGTTGATTACCTCATATTCATTATGTTTTTAAACCCGAAACCTCACACGGTCATAACTTGGATTGTGTTTGCTCCTACACAATTCAAAAATATCTCCTCCTATTAACGGTCCAGAGGCGGGTCGTTTACATAATCAGCCCTACAGACGGGGCCAATCTGTTGCAACGACCCAACCGCAAGCAGTTTCAGAACAGACTACAACCTTCCGTTATAACATACTAAGACATACCAAGAAACTTCACTCGTTATATAATACAGCCAGAATACATGGACAGAATAATCCTAGAGTTTCCACTACAATATTCCTGGCATGTCAAAATTTATTATCCATAATTTTTGGTCAAAGTTCTTAGTTCCTTATTTCCTTAGAAAATTCTATCCTTAAGCACAAATTCTTTCGTTCCCACTCTGATGGAGAACATTACATAATTTCGTCAGTTCATAGGTCTATCACTTAATTATAAAATTTTCTCCATCATCAGATTCCTTTCCATAAATATATTTTTATATTCTTCGTAAGTTTGAAAACTCACGTATTCATAGTTCATACATAATATTTCTTGGGGTTTAGAAGGATTAAGAAATTTCCTTTTAATGATACCAGATGAAATTTTGAAAACTTTCAATTGTTAATTCTTTCATAAACGGTTCATGTCATGATTCTTCGAACATTCAAATCATTGTCTTCATGAATACGTGCATAATTCATCATATGCTTGGAACAATCAGAAAATTATTACCATAATAAGCCTATCATGTCTTGAGAACTTTCGGATGACACATTCCTTCATAATTACATGCATCATAATTTTCGAAACTGAAATCTTGTATAATTATAATTATTTTGGATAAAGTTCATCAAAAGACAAGGTTAGGATTCCAAAAATTATAAAACCTTATAAAACTACTAATTCGGGCACCCACTTGATAAATTAACTTATTCATAGCACGGGTAATAACATCCTACAGCCAATTTATCTATAAATTCTAATTCAATCGGTTAATTCCTCTAGGCTGTGGGTATAGGGTTCCTTGTTTGAAAACGGGTCAAATTACAAATTCGGGCATGAACTTCACCCAACAACTTGCCCAGGCCATGGGTAACAATTATCTAAGGCCAATTCATGCATTAAACATATAATAATTGATCAACTATGGTCCAGATACATCTTAGGATTTTAACGAACGGGTTTTCATATAAAATCACCTAATCGGATACCCAAATAATAAATTAATATATATAGTTTATAGGTAATGATATTTCAGTCTCAAATTAGGCAAAAGTCCCAAAACTTTGTGGGTAAAGAGGTCCCAAGCGAGGATGAATAGTGCTGCATGGGAGTTAGGGTTTTCGGATTACGAAATATTACTCAAAACGCGATATTCAGACATACAATTGATATATTATCATGTTTAGGTTATGAGTAATATAAGATATAAATTTATTGGGCTATCGGAACGAGGATACCCAAAAAAAATAAAATAAAAGTCTATGAAAATGAAAGATGAGGATATAGATATACTTGTCTCGACCCAATCTACCACTTCTCCAACTAGCTCAAACTCGGATTTGGACTCGGAGGCCTTCGTTTTCCCATTCTCTCTCCCTCTCTCTCTTTACCCGTGGAAAAACACAAAAAAAATGGCCAACAGAAAGCTCGCACGCGATTTTATAACAGGCTGCCACTCGAGCGTGCAGCGAGCGCCAACCAATCTGGAAATGGCGCCTCCTTTGAGTTCGAGCATATAGCAAGCCTGACCCTACATTTTCCTATACTATGATCAAATTTTTAATTTTTTAAAATTTACTTATCTCAAATATAATTATATTATTTATATTAACTTAATTACTAGAATTTATAACGTTTTGGGAACGGGTACCTTACAACTGTTATTCGTATAGTCTGGTTTTATATAATTTTATATAATGTGTTATATAGGTATATTTTCTCCCATCAAAAAAATATGTACAATATGCTTTTATTATATTAAAAAATATTAATTAAAATTATCAAGCACACATCATATGGGACAATACTTGCAAAGCCTATATAATTATCAAGCACACTTGCATAATATATATTGAAGTTGTAGCTAATACAATATTACATAGATAACTCTAAAATAATTATAATAAATAAAAAATTGGTACATCAAATATATATATATATATATGGCATATATTATTTATTATTATTACACTTATATTAAATTAATTAGCTATTTAGATTTGTAAGAATTACATATGTTGTTATAATCAATTAATATTTGAAAATAGTACAATATTGTCACTATGTTGCCTACATTTCCTTTTTTCTAAATCAGTAATAATGTTACTTTTTCCTTGAATAGGAGCGACAATTACTACTCAATGGCATCACCCAAAAAAGTCTTGTACTCTCGGCCACAATTTTATTTTTGAATAAATGCTGTCTGGCCCTTGTACGAAGCTTACTATTCCTGCCTTATGTGTGAGATGATTAACTGAATGAAGAATCGCCTTCAAAAGGAAAAGAAACTATATATGGTAAAATTTTAGATAAAGAGAAAATTTTATGTTTTAAATGAGAAATGTGATCCCAAATTCCATCTTTATAGATTATTTTTTATATAATAATGGTTGTGTCTTTTTATAAGAGAAATGATATATGGTTATGCAAAGCTTGGATATATTAATGAAATAATTTTTCTATAATAATAATTATTAAATTATATTAAATTGTAATATTTAATGAATTTATATGAATAAGTATATGTTACAACATATGGGATAATATTTACACAGCCAACAAATTTATCAAGCATACTCCCATAATATATAAAGAATTTGTAGCTAATAAAAAAGTAAAATTATTCATCTAAAATAATTATAATAGACCAAAGACTATTATAACAAATATAAGGCATCTTAGCATCTATATGAAATATGTATTAAAGGCCCAAAAACTAGTTGCAATTCATTATTATGTGACTACTAGATTTAGGGGGTTACATTTCTTAGAGAGATAAAGTCCCTATGTTTCCTATCCTTAACAGTATATTTAAAATAGAATAGTAAAATATTAACTAAATTTTATTAGAAAAAGATGAATCACACCTATTAATTTGTAAATAAAGAGTTAAAATTGTGAGATTGAGAAGTTTCATTTTCTTGAGATATATTCTCCTCAATTCTACAACAACTGGGGCTCAGAACATCCCGATAGCTCAAATCCAGAAACAATTCGTCCCAATTATTTCGTCCATCATCTGCCCTCAGAGATTGCACTTCATTTAACACAATGGGCCTCACATCCTTCTCTTCGCTATTTGTTTTTTTTGGGTATATGATGTTTCAATGCCACTATTGTGGAAGAATTTGTTTTCCAATTTCTCCAGCAGCACACTCACTTGCCGAAATCCTTTGTCATCTTCCTCTGGCTTCTCAACCATCTCATGTCCTTTTATCATCGGCCAAGTGAATGATCTTTTGATGATCCAAGTTCTGAGCTTTTTAACTCTAGTGGTGGTCATGAGGGCTCTTTGGGCGATGCCATCTCTTGTAAATTTCTGTGGAGATGAAAACTTCTTATTAATATGGGTATTCCAATAATTTTTCACATCTTTTGTCATTCTTTTAGGAAGTCTACAAGATATTAAGGATCATCTGTAAAAATATTATTAAAAAATTAATTCACTGAAGAGTGAAAACAATGCCGAAAGTAGAAGTTAAGTACTATTAAAGAACAAACAAATCTAAATTATGTGGATCAATAAATATTTAATCCAACAAACTAAAGTTACAAATTGAGTTGATTTACTTTTGTACCATTGTTAATGAAGTATGCTTTGAGCCTTATCTCATCAATGTTACTCCATCTAACATATAGAAAGTTACTAGAAAATTATGCTTCTTATTATGAGAGGATGAAATAATAATAATACTCAATTTTATAGTGAATTCAAGCATATTTACTAAATCTCATAAGTTGAGTATTGATTTTATTTTTATGTTCCTCTAATACATTAATTTTGAGTCTTGTTGTAATAAGAAACGGGAGAGAAGATTCTTTCTCAAAGGTAAATATTGTGATTACAAAAATTAAAAATAAAAAGGCGGACCTATTTGTGAAGTTGCCAATATAGGCTCTTAATAATATATAATGGAACTTGTTAAACAACCAATTCAATTGATCAAATCATCCTCCTACCTCATCAGATAATTCCTTCATTACTAGAGATAGAGGTAGCAACTATGAACCCTCATCTCTATTGTTTAGTAGTTCCTATGTAATATATACTTTTTTTACTAATTGATACACCAATTGAGTCAGTGCAAATGAGCATGTGACTAGTAATTAAAATTATCAAACATGCATAAAAATAAATTATGATAAATAATATGTTTTGATTGTTAATGATTTTCTTATTCTTATAAAAAAAGTTAAAATAAATCATTATACTAAATGTTTGGACTCTAAGGTCCCTTGTAATTGCTTCTTTCATATAAATTTATTGTGGCTAGTAAAATTACTTAAGAATTAAATTGTAATGTTTCTATCATTAAAGATTTTATTGTTTTTCAAGATTAGGCAATGGGAATGGTAGGTAATGGAATATATTGGAAAGAACTTTGCATTATTAGTCAAGATTGCAAAGCATTCATAAGTAACATTGAAAGGAGCCAATGAATAAGAACTCTGATGTCAATAATTTCTATATGTAAAACCATTAATCTAATTTTAAATTTATTGATACTTCATTTTAATAAATTCAAATGCTTGTGAAACGTAAAAGTTTTATAAATAAAAGTGACTTCTTTTTTAACTTTCCATATATGAAATTAAGAAGGTATTTTGTTTAAATCATTATGATAAGTGGGCATTTCCTATTACTTTTCATTATTGATTAAATTATTTGTTACTTTTATTAATCAAAAATCTTGTACTATATTGATTTATTTATTAAGATTAAAAATTTACCTGTTTATTATGAATGCAAAAGTCTCTAAATTTGATGCAATGAAAGATATAACAAGTGAAAAACTTTTTGCCAAAGGGAGAGAACAAGATGGAGAGATGAAGAACCATTGCCCCATGAGCTCCTTTCTATATGTCCAATCGCATCCCTTGTTTGTCCTCTAGACTAAGAGATTGTCATATAAATTCTATTGTCTCTTATTTAATCTAAAATCACATTTCTTAACATGATGTATGTGCTAAGCATAGCTATATTCTATGTTCTTTCCCAAATATTGTTAAACCAAAACCAAATATTCTTTATAAAGCTAATTTTTAAAATATTTTAGAGGAGAGCCATAAATCACAAATGGGATATAATTTAGTTGCCCAGAGGAAAAAAGAATATTGTTTCCAAATGGGCAGTAAGATTAAACACACTGTTATATGGGAGATCTAAGGTTAGATTGATAGCAAAATATTTTATTAAAACTTATGGAGTAGACTGTAAGAGAACCTTTACACTGATACAAATCTAAGCAAA
>JAOVVI020013584.1:0-11802 GCA_028571085.2 Nepenthes alata | reverse complement strand
TACGAGGGTAGAAGAATGTCCTAATTTTGAAAATTATTTTTCTTATTCTGTCTTGGATGTATTGCGAGTAGTCTATCTCGTTGGTTTTTGTAATCGATTTTATATAGTATAAATTTATTTAAAATTTATCCCGTGGTTTTTTTCTTAGTTGATAAGAGTTTTTACGTTAAAAAACGTTGTGCTTTTTTGTTTCTTATACCTTACTAAATTGGTAGCTGATGACCGACAGAGAGTTCGGATTTTCCACTGCGTTGGGTTGTGTGCGAATCCTGATGTTGAACCCCAACAATCTAATCATTAGCCGTAAGAATCACATCATCATAATATAGTAGTAACAAAGTCAACCTAAAATAATTTTTTTATAAAGCAGGCAAAATCTTGGTTGCTGGGAGTAAATCTGAGCTTGAATGTAGTGTTACAAAATTTTTCACTATTTTAAGACTTTAGAAGGCTTGTTGAAAATCACAAAACATATTTGGAAGAGAAGAATAACCAATTGATGGTTACATATATGCCTCATTTGATAGATTTTCTTGAGAATTATAGTCTTAACATCTATTTAGAAAGGCTAATACTTTGCTGCAACAATTGCAGTTAGGCTCTCTATACAAGGTACATAGGGCAACAAGAGCAAAAATTTTTTCATGATTAATGTCATAATCTCAGGTAAAGTATTTAAAAATTAAACAAGCCTGGTATAATTTAACTGAACCATTAGATTGTGTTTTAATCTTATAAATCCATTTATATCTAACAAGAGATTCGCTATGACGTAAGTTAACCTAATCCCAAATGCTAGTTGCATGTAACTCCTTTGTTATGGCTTACTCCAAAGAGGGATGAAAGTTGCCTCGCTCGTGAGAAATATAGATAGTAGGAAAATAATGATAATCCTAGATATAAGATGTAAGAGATATTACCCTAGTGGATTAATACAGGGTACTTTATGAGATAGATTGGTGTCATGAGAGGAGGATGCTTAAGGAGAGGCCGGGGTGAGCTTAATGGAATGTCCCCAATTAGAGTCTCTAGGAAACATTTCTATAAAGAAAAAATGTCCGAGGTTGCTGGCATAGAGAATTGGGAAATTGATGAGAATATTTTATGTTCCCAAAAGGTAATACGACAAGAAATGAGCAATTGCTTGTATTATTAGATCATAACACAGGTCACATTTATGTCAATACTACATTAGAGAAAATAACTTAATTGCAAGTGGGGCTCAAGTTTTGTGCATTCATAAGGTCATAGTTGGGCGGATAGTACAGATAATAGTTAAGGAAGCTTTACCCAAGAATCATTCAAGACGAGGACGATAATAATAAGCATCAGGCTGTGTTTTAGAAGTGTCCCATATTTTAGCTAGGAAATTATGGTCAGTTTCTCATTATATACTTAAGTTGATCAAGATAAATTGTCCACAAAGGAAAGTTAATGAGAATCTCCCATGGTGGTCATAGGGAGGAACCCCTAATGTCAGATTGAATAAATTAAACGGACAGCGGGTACAGAATTGCCAATAGGAATTGTGTTTTACCAAGTTGATAGGATTAACAGTTGAATGTCTCATGTGACACAACTCCTAATTTGCTAGAGAAAATATATTCATAGACGATCGGAAGAAACATAATGCAAAAGAGAGTTCCAAAGAGTCGTAGAAGAAGATAATGGGTTCACAAAGGCTATCGAGAAGGACGAACTTACCAAGTAGTTTAATTGGTTGTTTAACTTTACTTGTTACTTCCACTAGAAATTGTGCCAAAAATTAATGAGATAGTAAAGTTGTATGATATCCTAGTAAAAAAAATGTGTCGGATAAGGATCTTGATTTGTTTCAAGATTTTGCAAAATTCTATTGCAAGAATTAGGTACTAAACTAAAATTTACGACCGTACTCCATCATTAAATCGAGGGATGATAGGAAGAACAATTTTAAAAAGATATGCTTTGTGCCTCTGTGGTGAGATGATTAGGATCTGGGATGATTATTTATCCTTGGATGAATTTGCATGTTACAAGCATTGGTGTAGCTTGTTTAAAGCTTTCTATAATGTTAAAATTGGAGACATGGCGCTTACGAGATCCAAATTTGATACAATAGACAAGAGAAGATTCAAATGATACAAATTCAGTTTCTAATAGCTTAAAATCGACAAAAGAGCTACAATATAAAAGAAGTGTGCTTTACTTTAAGGTTGTTGATTTTGTATTTCTTAAAATGCCTCCATCCATAAGTGATGTGATTTGGAAGGAAGAAGAGTGAAGTCCATGATTCATTGGACCTTTTGTGGTCTTAAATAGGATTGGTGAAGTAGCTTATAAGATAGTTTTTCCTCTACCTTTAGATAAATTTTTCAGTATATTTCATGTGCCTAAATTGAGAAAATATGCACATGATCCATCTCATGCAATAGAGTATGAGCCTTTACAAGCCGTGAAGGGCTTGATGAGAACAAACGCACAAAGGTGACACCATTAGTCGAAGAGCTATAGAGATACCATTGTATGGAAGAAGCTACTTGGGAACACTGGAAAGAGATTTGGAAGAAATGTTCACATTTATTTTATCAATTGATGATACATAATTTTGAGGATGAGAATCTTTTATGGAGAGGTGAAGTCTAATGCTAATTTTTTTTAATATGGCTATTATATATACTTATGGTATATATATTGAAGGACCTATATCATTGTAGATAATTGAAATTTTCATGAGTTGCGTAACCCTAAGGAGTTGTGTTGGATGCCTATTGGATGAATGCTGAAGCTGAATTACTTCAAAGTGTTGCTCAAACTAATCAATTATGTAGAGGAATTGCCCAAGTTTCACTCGAGTCAAATCGCTTCATAACCTCTCATTTGAAGTTATGCTTGAATTTTGGTGTAGCAAATTCTATCTAGGGGAGGGTTTGAAGGATTTTTGGGCAAACGTTTGCTCAAGCTATCCTAGTCTAGAATGTTTCGTTGCTATTTCATGTGAAATTTGCTTGAACAAATTAGTTACAAAGTACTTCACCTAATTTTCACGAGAGTTTTAGCTTGAGTAACTGACTTTTCTTTTACGAGCGAGCTGCCTTATTGCTCTAAAGTTTATGCAATTTTTAGTATTCAATTAGGTAATATCATCGCTCAAAAGTTGAGATGCTTGTGTAAGGTTTAAGGATTATTATTGAGGTGCTTGTGTAATCTTTGAGAGTTGAGATGCTTTCTCCGCCTAATTTTCAATCAGAATTCTAAGAGCATAAGGCAAGGAAGGTGAAATTCCAGGTGTTTGGTATGGAAAAATCCCAGGAATTTCCTTGCATAACTTAATCTCTTATAAGACTGGCGATTCCCATAGAGTTCTAATTTTTTTTCCATGTTGAGTTTCTACATTTTATCATGAATTTCCTTCATTTATTTGGTTCCCGTTCTCATGTTTGATGATTCTCTATATTCATTTTTTCAAAATATGAAATGTTGCTTCTCGATGTGGACGTGTTCTTAACATAGAGACTTTGTTTAATACATTTGAACCGTTAATTCGATATGGAGTTAATGAATCATGATTCAGATTGTGAATGTCCAACTATATATTTATGTGAAAGCTTGTTCGGCCATCAATGGGGAATATCTATAGAGCACGGTCTTACCTATAAGGTAAAATATGTAGACATTCAACATTCTTATTTGGCGCTACCAATAGGACATACATTTGTTAGCGGTTCAATTTTTTTGTATTTTCGATAAGAGCATTGCATTTGAACCTTTTGTTATATTTATTTTGTTGTTTATGTTAAGCTTGTATAAAAAACACTTATGTGAAGGCTTTTGTCCGGAGGACAGATATGATTGTAAGTAACTATTGTAGTGACGTTGTGCATTCTATACTTGGCCAAAAAAAATTGATGTTGTCTATCATAAGATATTATTATATTGATTATAAAGCTCTAGTACAGCGTTATTACTGGAAACTCTGATGTTATTATTTGTAATATGCCTTGGGTTTTGACATTACCTGTACCATTTTATATAATGACCTGACATGATATTCTCCAATGTGTTCATTTTGTTCTTGCCCATTCCAATCAGATGAATAAATTAGAATCACGTATTTGTCTTTGATTTTTTTCTCTGATATTTTATTGAACGCATAGGCCAACGATGCTTTGATTTTATTACAAATTTGTTAGGTTTAATTTATTGGTTATTTATGTGACAAAATTATTAGGTTTTGATTACTCCATTGTGGATAGCACAATCAACTAATAGTTATTGAGAAATTACGTAATATTCATGTGAGAATAGACCGAAGGTTAATCGAAGGTCAACTAAGCAGCAAATGATGCCGAAGGATTGCACGATATTTTTGTGAGGGTTGATTAAGTATCGGTAAAAGGTCAACAAAGTGAGACGTAACAAGCGTCTGTAGTACACATGAGTGCCAATTCTATAACGGGGCCGCTCAAGGTGTGCCCAAGTAACGCTCATGCGCCAATTCCAGTGGTGTGTACATCTAGGAGGTGCTCGAGTATGACTTTTGATATAAAGTCGTGTCTGATATGTTTTTAGGGCATCCGAAATTATTTTTTCATATTAGAAGCGTTGCATAGCGGGAGAAGAGAAAAATAGATAATAGGAAGATATTTAACATCCAATTGAGACCCGATTTAAATTTTATTCTTTATCAATGTCAGGTATGTTATTTTAGAGTGATTTTTTAAAATATATTTTATTTGGTTGTTCTTATTTTTTATTATACTATCTTTTGTAAGTTGTTGGGTATATTAAAAGTATTGTAATCAACCCTTCTTCATTGGGAATTGCAGTGAAGAAATTTTGAAGAGGGTTATTTATAACCAATACTATTATTATAAAAAAATTATTCAAAATTTGTCATATAATTTTTTTCCTGGTTAAAAAATATTTTTTATAATGAAAACGTTATATATTATTATATTTTTTATACTCACGAATTTGGTGATTAACGTTTAATAAAGGGTTTAGGTTTCATTCTACTACACTGGGTTATGCATGGTTTGATTGAATCCCCACAAAAAATTTAGTCTTAATTGAATTATATTTGAGTTTTTTATTTATTAATTGGTATCAATTATAACTCAATATATACTCATCAACTATAAGAAGAACCAGGTGTTCAAAAACATTTAGGACATGCAAAGATGCACTAGCGTTTGAACTCCAGTGTGCTCGCATATTTGCAATCTTAGCGAAATAACATAATGGGATATGTATGTGCATTATTGGATCATTTAAATGTGCAAATTAATTGAATGTTCTTACAAGTACACTATTGAATCACCCATATGCACCCTAACATTCAAGATAGCCTTTGAATGCCAATATGCAGAATTCATAATTTTGTACTTTTTTTGTCCTAATATTTTACATTTACTTATAAATAGACTTCTTTTCCCTGAATTAGCTATCATATGTATGAAAAGTGAAGAAAATGAGAGCTGAAGAAGTAAAGAGAAAAACAGAAAATCTCTTTTATGAATTGTGATCCAAAAGATAAAGTTTTTCTCATCCCAAAATCATTTAGCAACTATCAAACATTTGTTCCAAATTGTGAGCCTTTAAAGCTTCATTGGTGACTTGCATTCTAGAGTTTCAAAAGTATTATTTATTTTCAAGATAGTGAAATAAAGTTTAAAAAAAAGATTGACAAATGTCCAATTCCATCATTAGGAAGCAATCCGATACGTGTTTTGGAATGAGTCATGTGTCAGGAATAAGTCAACAAATAGTTAGTGGGTCTTTACCATCCGATCTATAAGTTAATTTTTCTCATAATAAATTTTGTCTAACTAACTCGAAAAGTTTGAAGAATTTTACTCAGAATGATTTAATCTTTGAGATTTTTTTCATCACCATATCTTATGCCATTTTATTTTTACACTTTGCTTATTGTGTATACCAATAATATTGAATAATATCTAGAAAAAATATTCTCCACATATATTAAATATGTGAGTCATTTAGTCATTCATAGCATAAAAGTCAAAATTATAGTTATCAAAGACTACCAAATTTTTTTCAATAGATATTAGAGCTACCTCGATCCTTGACACTTTTATCAAGATGAATACAAGTCATTCATTATCAATTCTACCATATTTCAATGGAAATAATTATGTATATTAAAAGGTTCGCATAAAAATATTTATAAAATCATTAGACCAATGTGTCTTACTATGTGTGGAGTGATGATGGACTCCACAAAAACAAAAAATTGGATTACCTTCCCTAAAGACCTAGCCATAGAGTCACGCATTGGGCTTAACCATAAAATTGAAATAGCAAGGGCGTACATGCCATTTTTTTTGGTAATCTCACTGAATTAGTTTTGATATGTGAAATTGTTAAGGAAGTATGAGATAGTTTGTAAATCATACATGAAAAGGACTAAAATGGTTAAATATTTAAAATTGGAAATGTTGGCTACTAGAATTGAAGAACTTATAATGAGAAATGATAAAATATCTATTGAGTTTTATGCCATTTTAAATGACACAGTTAATTCTATCTTCGATATATGAGAAGAATTTGCTAAAAAGAGAATTACTCAAAAAGTCTTGAGGTCCTTATTTAAGCAGTTTAGATCAAATGTTGTGGCTATTGAGGAGAATATAGATTTTGATAAGATATAAATTAAATAGTTAGTTAGATATTCTCAGACTTATAAATTGTCTTCCCCACAAAAAGAAAAAGAACAAATTTGTTGCTCTATGATTTGCAAAAGGAAAGTCCTGGGATGATTCGAGGGATAAGTTTATGGACAAGGATGAAATCACTTTTGTTGTAAAACAAATTAATAAATTTTTAAAAAAATAATAAAAAATATCAAGAAAAAATCTATGGACTCTATCAAATTATAAGAAAAATATGGATTGATATGTTTTCAATTTTAAAATTTGATTATATTAATTTCTCGATTCATGATTAAGTTAAATCAACTTTTAATTCTTAATACTCAAAATTTAATGGTTTAATCCACTAACTTTTAACTGAAAACTTAATATCGTGATGTAAATTTATAAATTAAATACCGTTAAATGATCAAAAAATAAAATAATAATTTAAATCACTGGATCCAAACACCGTACTCGAAAATGGCTACGATATTAACAATCATAAGATCTCGAATCATATGTAAAGAAGAGAGTCTTTGTAAAAAATCAAAGTATCAAATCAACTGTCGAATTTCAGAATCCAAACTAAAATATTAGCATAGAATGACTACCTGAATTACAATATTTAACATTTTAATCAAAACTAATAATATCAAACTATTGTTTCTTTGTCGAACAATAATATATTAATTCGTTCCCAATACCCTAATTCTAGCTCCCACACAGATATCATTCAAATCGAACATCTGCAAGTTAATTTGAGCCCATCTAATTTGAAAAGTTAGCAATAACAAAAAATGAGCCAATTATTCAATAAGACATAATAAATTTTTATATGTTGATACAGATATCAAGAAATATGTTGAATAATGACATAATTAAGAATTTAAAAAAATTAATAATATCATTTCACAAATATATCATGTGTAATCCAAAACTAAGGCTTAATATATACCAAATTGTACAATTATGTAATCATATCAAAATTAATATTTTCTCTATCAAACTTGCCAACTGTACAAATACAGAAAACATGTACAATTTATACAAATATATAAAAAAGACTAATAATCAATGATAACCATACTAATAAAAGGTAAATATTAAAACTCGAGTTATTATTTCTATATAACCAAATACTATATATTACTATTTAAAATTCGTATGTGGATTGTCTGCATATAACTTATAGATAAGGCTGAATCTAACTTTTCTAACCCGCAGATGATAGGTTCAATCTTCAATTTACTAAGAATATATTAGAACATGTTTGAATATATTTTACCAATTCTTTACGGTAGTTCATATTTAATTAAATTAAAAATTTTACTCAAATACGAATATATAATTAAAATTTCTCATATAAAAAATATAAATATTGTGAAACTTATATAGAGTTTTTCGTTATATTTCTTCAATACATAATATGTAGTAAAATCATTGGCACACATGAAATTCAGCTTGTATTTTAGGAACATGCAGGATTAAGATTATGTAATTTCATAAACATCCAGGGTTATTATTGTAGGAAATCAACATAATTATTATAATGTTATGAATTCCCTTTTGATATAAAATATGCATGGATGGTTAGGTAAAACTCAACACATGTAAAAGCATATATTTAAAAATTGAAGACATATAAGAGTATTAAATACAAATATAAGACATAAGTGAACATTGTTATAGAAATTTAGCATTTAAATATAATCTCTTTAGGTATTTGATACCTTTAAAATTTTTATAAATATAATCTCTTTTATATTTTTTTTACAAACAAGTTATTTTTTTACTATTAACTAATTTAATTTTAAAAAAGTATCTTAAATATTACTAGAACGTTTTCTAATGGAGCAATCAGAATTAGAAGTAGTGGTATTTGGAGTATATTACAAATCAAGTATTTAAGAACCACTATCAATATCTGGCATAACCGAAATGGGAGTATCTGAAATTAATTTTTTAAAATTTATTTATTATTGAAATTAAAAAAATTATATATCATAATTAATAATTATATTCTAAAATAATAATAATAATATATAAATTATAAATAAAAATTAATAATAAAAAAATATTTAGAAATTAAGTATCCCTTATTGTAGAATAATTGTAAGAGAGTAGAGGGAATTGTGTGAATGGGATGGCCATCTATAATATATATATTTTTTAGGTTTACAAGTTCTTTTAGTTAAAGAAAAAAGTCAATCGTCACATGACTATTTGAATTAATATATATATATATATATAGGTTGTGTTGGGCACAATCTAACTAAACCATGGGCCAGTACAGTACCACGGTCGACAATTTTATAACCATGCATGGTCTATAGTGTTAGGTCGTGCTTGGCATAACCTAACACTATTAATATCAAGGCGTACCATGGATAGCATGAACCATTTATCATGCCTATTTACCATCGCCAACATGGCATGTAACATCGATTCTCACAAGTCAACTTTTAGATATTTAATCGAATTTTAAGGAGTTGTTATATCTTGCAATTGAAGCAAAAAAATGTGTTACATTTTCTACAATCAAAGACAAATTTATTGCAATGATGAAGCTATTAAGAAAATATAGTGAACGAAGAAATTCATTCCAGAGCTTGGCTTCAAGCAATACAACTACATGTTGCTTTATGATAATCAAAGTGACATTCATCTTTATAAGAACTCTTCATTTCATTCAAGATTAAAACATATAAATGTAAGATATCATGTCTTGAGGAATACTTTTGATGCAGAGTTGCTAATATTTGATAAAGTTAAGACCAATGAGAATAAATTGGATATAATAAATAGAGCGGTGCAAAGCGTAAAGCTTGAAGCATTTTAAGGCATTATCAAGATAGTACTGGCCTCGTTAAGGTTGTAAGAAAAAATTTAATGGGATGGGTCACTCCTTTATATGTCTAATATCCTTTGTACATAATTTTTTATGTTAGGAGCTGAGCCATGCCTAATACATACATGTTGAGTGCCGGTGTTCGAATGCAAACCACCCAGGTTCCAATGTCAAACACCCATGCTCGAATGCTGAGCCTATTTTGTTTTGAGTATGATTTTTAGAGTGATAAAAAAACATTGGGAGCAATGATTTGAGAAAGAGGGAAGAAAAGACTGCGAGAAAACGTGATTTCAACAATGGGAATTCCAGTTGTTAAAAATATAATTTTCGTCATTAATGGTTTTTAACAATTAGAAATTTTTGTTCTTGTTTCTTTTGTAGATTTTATTTTTAGTCATTAATAATGTATGAACTATTAATAATATTATTTTTTTTCAATTGTTCAAGGTGAATATTTACTAGAATAAATACCATCGTTTATGGTAATTGATGGGTCCAATGGTCCATTGGCCGGCCCAGAGCCCGGCCTGCAAAAAGACGATGGGCCGGTGGGCAGTGGTCTAGCGAGAAGCTCTCCTCAATCCCTAAATCCATGACACGTAGTGGTGGGCCTAAGCTACACACCTTAGCTTTGCTCAGCGGTGTATGTGCCATTAAGCCAGTCCACTAGATGGGCCCACTAACACAACTCATCCCTCTCCAACACAATAGATAAATCCATCAGTCCCTATCATCACTCGATCTTAGGCGGCTGCAGAAACAAGAATTGCAGGCGGCAGCCACCAATCCGTCACCTAGGAGATTTTGGCAATGCAGAGCACTAAGGGTAGAGGTATGATAATAGCTACCCAGTGTATTGGGCCATAGCGCATGCAGCTCACGATCATAGGCATGGATGTCGGCCACTCATGGCTACAGAGATGTGTGGAGCCCTCAAGGTTGGCTACCTACACTCCCTCTATAAATGTATCCATCCTTCCAGAAGAAGGGGATATGAACTCTAAGCCATCAAAGCAAGCAAGCATCCCAATCTCAAAGACAAAGACCATTCTTCGGACTCAAGTCCACACATGCATTGAGACCTAATAAAGCTACTCCCCTACAAACGCACCTATAAGCCACTCCCCTACAAGCGCATTTATAAGCCGCTTCCCTTCAAACACAACATCAAATCACTCCCAATCAAACGCATCCCCCGAAGCTTACTCCTTCGCAACTTGTACATCCCAGCTCACACAATTGCATTCATGCGTTACATCATTCCTCCATCTTTCTCTCTTCGAAGGAAGATTTCTGACTAAAGTGTCAGAGGATATACCGAATAGCAAATCTCGTCATCCTCTGACCTCTTATTTGTTTAGCGTGATGTGAAAGATTCAGGTCTGAGCCAACAAAGATCGGACCTACTTCAATTTGAGCCGTTAGATGAGATCAAGCAGCTTCCCAATTTGCACAGTAACCCAGATCTAGAGATGTATTATTGGCACAGTTTATGAAAAATGACTAAAAAAGTCCAACCACAAGTGAACATGGTCAGTACCCAGGAACAAGCTAGTGAGCTAGCTAGAGACATCGCCTCCCATAATGACTACTCCTTCATGGGTAATCAATAGAGGTGTGGTCCCGCTCCTAAAGAACAGATGCTCACTGCCTAAATGGACTCCCTGCCCCAGCTGGTCCACACCCTCTGCATCCATTTGGATGATCAGCAACAGGGGGCTCCTTGCCACTCTCAGATGTCAATGTCAAGAGGAGTAGTCAAAGGAAAAGACAACTGATCAAGAAGATTCGTTGGCCTGACGACCTCGAGGCCCGAGTGGCCTCGAGCAACAAGGCTAAAATAAGGTCGGGGGACTAACTAAGTCTCAGAGCATGGCACAGAAGCCCAAAATGGCAGAATCTACGTTGCTCCTAAGGGAACAGGAGGCTTTCAGCCTGAGAAGAAGCTTTTTACGGCACCCGGCCGAGGAGGGCCCGTAGTTTCCCAATTCAACATATCTCTTCAAACCACTTGAAGTTGAGAACCTTCCTCAATGTGAAGAGAATCTCATCCTCCTCTCAGATGGATGAGAGGATGAAGAAGATTGAGCAGTGAGTGTTCAAAGAAAGCCCCGTAGACACTCCGCTAACCAAAGGAGGTCACCATTCTCGAGGGAGGTCTAACTGTAATCCCTCTCTCACAAGTTTGAGTTACTGAACTTGGAGCCCACGAGGGAGGTTTCGATCCGATGGGCCATTTGGGTCACTTCTACATCGTGATGGGCTCCCATGGCTTTGACGAAGCCAAGCGCATAAAAAAGATAGCAGGTTGAAATA